>JAQIWO010000659.1:0-13057 GCA_034695405.1 Entomobrya muscorum | reverse complement strand
CAACAACTCTACATTTATTTTGGTTATTCATCCCGTATCGTCAACTTTACTCATTACCGGAATAGAAACCGGAAGTTGGAAAAAGGTAACAGTGAGAATCCCTGCGGCTATCTGTTGGCCCTAAAAAGTTTCAAATAAATATTTCCAACGAGCCAATAAACTTTTCGACGAGGGTTATCCTTTTTTATTCAGCTTTCCTCGATTTCCAGAGGTGAAATGGCACTTCCGGCGTCGGGGAAGAAGAGATGAAGCTTTTTATTTGGAATACCCCACTTCGTCAGCGATAGTATTGGGCGGATTCTAGCTTTCGGATTCCATTCATTCTTGGAATATCTGCTGACCAGTTCACTAATTTCATATATTCTACGAATAGATCCTCAAATTTTGACCGGATGCATTTCACGGAATAAAATGCCCCTCATCTTTGGTTTCCTACGATTCGCATCGTGGCTATGTCGTCCTGCAAATTCGCAACATTTAAGACGGAAAGTTTTAATTACTTGGAGTTCGGAGTTGGCCACTCAGAGTTCCTCAAAAAGGAATGGGAATACGGAATTCGTTTTGGAGAGGATCATTATAAAAGTTTGGCTGACTAAAAATATATTGGAATTTGATTGTTTTTTAAGTGGATACGGAAAAGTAAAGGTAAGTATTAAAATTACAATAACGAAATCACAATTGTGGTTCTCACTGGGTCCCAAAATTTTACGTCTAGTACAGCTTGCATTACATTACTCAGTTCAGGATGGATTTTTTTTAGGATTTAAGAAAAAATTTAATTAATTTATGACGTGTCCTTCCCTTTCTATGCCTATTTATATACCCGGCGGAGTTCCTTTATTTCTGAACAATTTTGGACTTCGCCTTCCTTCAAATTGAGAAATGTCGGGAGAGACTCCTTTTTTTGCCAAGGTCCCCATTCACACTTGGAGACCTCCAGCAGTCACACCTGTTTTTTTTATATATTAACCGTTCTTGTAATCAACAATTAGTGATAACCGAAAAATCTGTCGTAACTAATATTTCGCATCATGTCAAAAATTAGTTTAAAGCCGTATAACCAAGTTATTTTTATTTCGTGAAGTATTTAAAAAAAAGCTTATTATTAGTTATTATGTGTTTAGTTCAATTTTCAGTTCATCTTATAATAATTATTTTGCAAATTTGTCTACAAAAAATAAATCATATAAAAAGTTCATTTCACTCTTTAAACCAAACGCAAAAAAGCAGATGGAATAAATAGCCTCATCGTTTTCTCAAAAGATAAATACTTTATTAAAGAACCTTCTTTCTGATGCAGATAATGTATTACGATTCATTACAAAATGTAGATTTCAAATATTAAGGAAAAATATATTTCATGTGGAACTTTGTGACTGTCAGAAACAGGAATCAGAGAGGAAAAAATCATAACTAAGCGGTCAAATTTAATGAGGGTTTAATTTGGGGACTGGTTAAGGGAAACCTGAGACATGACCATCTTAATTATTAATGACCATATATACACCATACCAAAAAGCAATAGCGAAAATAATTTTTTTGTTGGTATAGTCAGCACAATAATTATTATTATGAAGGGAATGAGGAAATGACCGGTACCATGACTCATATGCACACTTCTTAAAACAGCCCAAAAGATACTCCCGTTTTTACACCTCTAATGACTTCCCATACAAGCATTCAGCATTTATTTTAAAATGTAGAGATTGTTCACGTGATATAAATTGTCAAATTTTTAGAGGCTATTTTTATTGCAATTTATTGCAAACTTCCTTCGTCTCTCTAATCACTCATTTTATATATAATTGTATACGTTTGGCTGTAAACTCCCATAATTTTTATGCAAAATTACATAAAGTAATTCTTCTCTGTTGGAGCTGTATTCGTTTTTTATCAACTTTTATTTCAAACAGCAGGAAAAGCATGCAAACACGTGAACCGTTTATGAACTTACTCAAAATAGACCATTAAAGAATCTGTGCACTCTTTCTTCTACGCTTAGTTACCAACGCTTAGTAGTCAAAAACGCATTTAATAGTCTTCATGGAAAGATGACAAAATTCATTTAAAAAAATCCGTGTACCAAAAAAACATGAATTAGGTACTTATAGAGAGCATCATCATTAGTGCATTACTTTACTCACACAAGCCGTAATGCTGACGAGTAAGCACAAAGCAGCGAAAGTGATAGGCGAGAAGAGTGTGCGCGAGAGAAGATATTTTAAGACTGAATGAGCCACACAGACTTGGCGACTGCCTTTTTTATATGTGGTAGCTGGGTTGGAATCTGAGTTGAAATATCCAGAAAAAAAATCTCGTGTACGTCCGCACTCATCATTACATACTAACAAGCAATAATGCAACATTTCATTCCATGACACACACCAGCAAGCCTATAATGTCTCTTGTCTAGTGAGCAATGATCCTATTTTGTGGGTAATTTTGTTAATGCCAAAAAGTGAAGTAAAGATATCTCGACGCACATTTTTATACTCTGTATGAAAAAAACCGTCTTTAAAAATAATATCCGCTAACTACTTTCGCATGTGAGATCACTGTCCCGTCTACTTGAGAGCTAGTTGTTGTTAGCTTCTAAAAACTATGTACACCTGAGCTCAAACTTCATTCATTCATTATTTTCAATTCGTTAATTGTGAATTTTCTGGCCGTGGTAAACCAGGGTCCTCTCGGTGTTTTTCGAGTGCCCTGCTATTTCGGAGTTTTTCTTTCTGCCATTTCATTTCCATCATCTTAATCTTTCGCCCAATTTTCCATACTTCTTTTTCTTAAGCATGCATCTATAATGGTAAGAAGGAAAATGCAGAGAGAAGCTCTATAAAATGCAGTGACAACTGACTCCCTTATTCAGGTAGAGAAAAATGTATGTAAATCAGTTTATCAGTTTCAGGCAGGCAGGTTTGTAGGTAGGTATATTATTTTATGAATTTTTTTATTCATTTCTGTGTGTAAGTAGGTACTCTTTTAATCTCATAGCATGACAATTCAATGCAGCAGCACACACACACACACACACACACATAAATGGGCATACTGAATTGAATGAAGCTGTGAATCTATAATCGGATGTGTCTTTAAGTGTCAACTGCTCTCTGTGTACAAGTATCCCATAAGGCATTATTTTTTGGGTGTACGGACGGAAAAAATGCCACGTCATTCATTACTATTCTATTCTATAAATTATATTATAGCAAGTTAAACTAATTCTTAAAATAAAATTGTCATTATTTTTTTCCCCTTCACTGTGGCTTTTGCGTTCTTATTTTTTTTTATGTAAGGTGACGTTAGACACACAGGGAAGTAGCGAGAGAGAAATAATTAAAAGGTCAAGCTAGTTTTCAATTGTCAGTGTGGAACTCGGAGAAGAATAATTTTGTGTGTCAGTTTAAATAGCAATGTTTCCTAGGTGAGCAGAAGGGGATTTTTTTGTTCAATCCTGTCAATTTTCGCATTGAAAATCGGGTTTCTGTTGGGATAATACAATGGCAGTGAATCCTTTCATATGTGAGCCTGTGAGTTTAAAATTTTAAAGAACGCTTTGTGCTGTTCGATTTCGAGCATTAAAAAACATTTAGCATTATTGTGACTTCCATTATTGTTCCATATAGGTTTTGGAGGTGCTGTTCAAGAACTGCCCGTTCGAAACGTTGAAAGAATGCAGACTCGTCTGCAAACTTTTTTACGATTGCTCTCGTCCATTTTGGAAGTCATCGGCTCAAGTGATACTCTCGAGCCATAATCTGGATGAATTCGTTGCGTTGATAAAGACCAGCAACAGCAGCAATGGCACGGCCACCAGCAGTCCAATTTACAGATTTCCATTCGTCACGAGTTACGAATTTGACGAAATCCTTCCCAGTCAGGCATTTGTGGATGTGTGTGGCGCGGGTGTGGAGACGTTGAAACTGAGTGGAGTGAGGTTTCCATCTTTGAAAAAGTTTCGAGAGGTGAGCTACGGGTGCTTTCCACAGATGCAACACTTCCTCTTGACTTGGTGCGACTTTTCTCACATGAACACCACAGAAGTCAATCCGGATATGCTCCAACCCGGGCGGTGCTACTCATCGAATTTAAAATCTTTACGCATTTTGGAGGAGTGCTGGATGGAGGAGGTCTCATGGATGGAGTTTCTAGATCATCATCCGTTTCTTCAGGTACTGTCATCATTTTTCAAAACTTTAAGTCTTCACACAATAGCGGCTACTAAAATAACGTGTTCTGACAACAATTAATTATCATCTAGGATATCGAGGACTCTGATGACGCTGGCGGTTCTGAAGGTATTACGCTATCATCTGCATTGGCTCAAACTCGAAGGCAGGACCCCTCCAAGCTACCCTTGAAACATGTCCGTTCAGGGGATGAGAATTTGATTCCAGTTCTGTTGGATCCGGGCCTTCAGCTAGAGACAATAGATGCTTCTTTGGCTGGTGTCAACGATGGAGCAGAAACGTTGCGAGAGATACTAAGGATCCACCGAGATTCTTTGAAATGTCTCAAACTCGAGTTACCAAACCAGCCTCTGATTCCGGAAGAGATTTTCCCGCAGCTCATTTCAGAAGGGGTGCTAAACAACCTCGTGCAACTCAGAGTAGGGCAGTATCCTTCAGGATTCACGTCAATGCAATTTCTAAAATGGACACCCATGCTGCAGAGACTTGAAATTATTGGAATTTTGGAGATGATACGGGGAACAAAGTTGCAAGAAATGGGAGGACTGCGATTGGTCCACTGTAAGGAGCTCCAACTGTCCCTTACTAAAGAAGGACTCCGGTCTGAGGATATCCGGGCGTTGGCAGGATGGCTTCCAAACGTGGAGATACTAGGCGTTAGGTTTCTGAACAACGAGAGATTCGCGACAGTGGCGGAGTGTTGGCCCAACCTCACGTCCCTGGACATCGGCAAGGCTCTCGTGGACGACTGTGGCCTGAGCGGATTGGATCGAAAAGACGTTCAGAGGATTAATCTATTGGGGGAGGGCGCCGGCTGCAGACCAACTTCAGTTCCGAGAGCAAACCTTGGCAGCCTCAAGCGTATGTGTAGTAAATATTCAATTACAAATGCCAATTGCAATTATGCTTTATTGATTGTGTGTCTCTTTACTTGTCTTGCTTTCCAGATTTGCGGCGTTTGAAAATGCATGTTTTCCATGGAAACCCTTTAGGCTACTGTGCAGCAGCAACAGTCCGTGCTGCCCTGGGGAATGGGAATATCCAGAAAAGCTGTCAAATTTACGGGTTTCATGTATGTATATTTGATTTACGCTGGGAAGACTCAACCTGGGATTTTATCGATAGCAACAGTCTTTTAATTCGGTTGTTTTTTTTTTCGGTCTTGATTCCAGATTGCACCAAATTCTTGGTGGGAGGAGCTTAGGCAGCGCTATTAAATTGAATTCTAGAGCCATCTTGCATCATTTATCCTTACATAATACTTTTCTTACATGCTACTTTTCTCCGAAGGACAGCTTATCTCCTCCGTGTACTGTTTTTGTTGCTCATTGATAGTTTTCAAATCCAAAACAGCAGAATCGAATTTCAGTTTCAATTCAAATAAAACCATGTAATGTCAAACAATGTGTGCGTGCATGCATGTCTAAGTCAAAATATTATAGTATTTAGTATCATTTAGTTTTTTTTTTCTTAGTGTCCCTTCCAACATGTTTAACTTGCTGGCATTGATTAAAAAATAAAATGATGTTTATTTATAACGTATACAATACAATATTATGAAAGTTGCTCCATTCTCGAAATAATCATTTTCATAATTTTTATTCCCTGCTTCTTCTTAGCACCCCCGATGATTTTTTCCTTATCAGCGCATTCTGAACGTTTGAAGTAAGCTCCAGCGTTCAGCGCATATTTCTGCGAGAAAAAAAAACAAGTAGATAGTTAAAGCATTTAAAAAATAATGCATTACTTCCAAGAGGATGCTGTTTATTCAGAACTTCAAGATCACAAACAAAAAATTAATGCACAGATTCCTTCCATTTCCTTCATTTGGAGGTTCGGCAACATGGCTACCACCCGGATTTCCAAATGTAGAGCCGAAGCCAATTACGACAATTACAACTTTAACCCCGTGAGAAACGACATTGGAGTTGGGTTGACCATTGTTACTGGATCTTTTTCATGATTTCGGAGCCCCTGGGGAAATATGAGAATTGCCGTAGTGTCACTTTAACCTGGAGCCCGAGACAGCCAATCCATTCTGGATCTTCTTCTTCGACGACATGCGGCCATCGCCATTCATTTTTCATCCCAAACCATCCAGCAGAAGAAACCAGAGAGTAATATTATGGGTGTATGTTTTATTTATGCATCTTTCACTGCCGAGCCGTCTTATGTAAACCGCAACCCTCATCCACCAACTTCTCAACTTTTTTTTAAGTGTGAACCTCCAAATTGAGAAGAGTTGAGAAGTGCTCATTTTCCTAATGACATTCATTATCCATTGTTCGTAATTGGAGCTGTTAAAATGCAAGAAGCAAGATGCGAGGACGTCACCCTGCCCATTCCTACAACAATGTAGCATAATAATATTTTGTTGTGTTTAAGCTTCCGGTTGGTAGGCAGATATAGTATTCATGGGGTAAGTTGAGACCACTATAGAACTTCACCTCTCCACTAGAATTATCTTGGAAAGGGTGTAAAATTTAGAGAAGATGGCGATGGTGACTACACACACTCCTTCTTAAATAAAATAGAAATAAAATTTCTGAAATGAAGAAGAAGACAAACTTAAGGAAAGAACAAATGACAACTCATTAGTGGAATAGAAACCGGAAGTTGGAAAAGACAAGAGTGTGAATCCCCGCGGCTATCTGTTGGTCCTAAAAAGTTTCAAATAAATATTTCAAACGAGCCAATAAACTTTTCGACGCGGGTTATCCGACAACCGATTCTACGGGGAAGGCACTCCATTTGTTCAAAACTTAAAAGGATTTGACAGTTTCTGCAACTGAATCACGGACGAAAACTACTCGACAAATTTAAAGAGACAATTAAGCGATTTTACCCGATTCCCCCGAAACACAAATTCATCACCAAGACGACCACTGCCGAACTGTGGAGCTGCTCACAGCCATCAAACATGATCCACCGACGAGAATTTTTCTGGAGAAGGTGCACTCACACTTGGAGACCTCCAGTCCAGCAGTCAGACATTGGCTTCATTCATGATACCAAAATATCATGGCTTGTAAATTGGAGCCCTCAGGAGAAAAAAACCTTTTCCGCATATTTGATCCCAAGCAGAAGTATCGCTTATATATCGCCTCCAACTATTTAACTAATTATGCTAGTCTTGAAATAATTAATTAATAATTTCAATATGAAATTGGCGTAGAGATTTGCAGTTTATAAGTTTCGCTCTATTCGCCTACTTTCTCAGCAAAGACAAATCGGAGCCATCTTCAAGTGGCACTGATTCTTATCATGTCAAAAATAAGTTTAAAGGCGTATTACTAAATTTTATTTATTGAGAAATTAAAAAAAATTGATGTGAATGACTGAATAGTATTTAAAAAATCATTCCATAATTATAATAATAATTATATTGACTGATTTTTTTTTAATTCGTCAACAAATGCATATATTTTAATTGTTCGAAAGTATAGGTTCTGATCTGAGTTTTAGGGCATACCGAGGGTTATCTTTTTTATTCAGCTTTACTTGATTTCCAGAGGTTAAATGGCACTTCCGGTGTCGGGGAAGATGAGATGAAGCCTTTTATTAGGTTTGAAATTTCACACCTTGGAGTGGGGCAAAGTGATACGCATCTAATTATATTTTTTTTTTTGTGAAATGAAAAGCAGTCGACAACTTTCTTTTGGGAAATTAATATTCGAGGACATTTTTCAAAATTTAAATAGAGATCATGTATTTTATATAAAAGTTAATTCGTTTTAATTTATTTGATTAATATTTAAGCTAAAAATATTCTCATCGTTCAACTTCATTTATTTTTATTTTTACAGGAACTTGTACCCTGCCAAGATGTGGACCTCGGGCTAAAGCTGTGTGGTGGCAGCAGCGACATTTGCAGCTAGAAGAACTGTGCTCGGGGAAGAATAAAGTAAATTTTCGAACTGATTTGATTCTCAAACAGACAAACAATAATTCTGAACTCGAAGACGCCGATCTCAGCTCTACTAAAAGTCCATACGCAGTTTACCCGCAGAGTTTTAATTGGGGGTCAGTTTGGGGTAACCAGAGACATGATTATATCAACTGATTATAGCCAGTCCAGAAATTTCAAATTTTACAAATAGTTGGAATGAAATATTATTAGTACGTGAAATGAATACAACCAGTAGTATTATTGCTTCAGCATGTTATGATGAGTGCGGACGTGCACGAGATTACTCTGCAGGATATTTCAACTCAGAATCCAACCCAGCAACTACACATACAAAAATAAAAAAGCCAGTCGCCAAGATTTCTGACACAGCACAAGTATAATATGTCCATAAGTAAGGTAGAAGGTAGAAGGGAAATTATATAAACTATAATTGTTTTCTTCCTGAATCCTAACCTTCACGTTACCCTAATTCAATATTACATGGCATCGCCTAATAATTTACGAAGCGAAACGCTGACATATTTTGTGAATGCTCCCATGCAAAGGTTAAGGGATTTTAATTACTGTATGTATGGGTGGGTATATATTATGCCTATAGATAGCATATATATTGACCGCAGAAGGTAGTAAAAAAAATGCACAGACAAGTAAAATCACACACACACAAAATGTAATTGATCCCATCATGTCACGGATCTCTGCAGATTTTTTTCTGTGCTGCTCATCACCCATTCCATGTCGGAATTTTTTAGAAGAGCGAGACAAAAATGATAAGAATGATATAGCTATTAAGAAATCTGTAGAAAGCCATTCTGGTCTCTGGAATACCTCTCCCGTGTTTACTCTCTGTCCCATCACATCAGGAAAAAGGCATTAGGATGGTGACACGATGATTTATGGCTTATAATGACTTGTGGATTTAGGGGGTCCTTCATTGCAAACGTTGCCAAAAAATAGGATGAAAATTTCTATTTAAAATATAAATAAGATGTGAATATTTCACATATTTTATTAATGATAGAAATGGGTGGGCTTTAAAAAGAAAGAAAGATGAGTTGTGTATACGTTTTTTATGAACAGTCCCATATTTTTTACTCATCATAATTTTTTTTTGTGAAAAAGTACAGTTGTGTGTGTGTATGCACTTTAACATTGAAATTTTCTCACAATGCCAATCAACGAGAGAGAGTGAGCAGGTACTCTCGGTAAAAAAAAATAAATGGGAATGATCTTTATATTTTTTTATTTTTTAGATTGGCACAAAAGAAGATCTCCATTTGTATCAACTTTTTGTAATTTTTTTTAAAAAGAAGTTAAATGTGAGCGAAGTTAGGCATTTTTTCTTCGAGTCCTTTTTGCTTCCAAAAAAATAATTGTCGAAAAGATAGTATAGTGAACAAAAAAAAACTGTAATTTCTCTACAAAACATGAATCTGCAAGAAAACACCGAAAAGCTATGTACGCCCACAGGCGAAGAACTGATTGTACAAACGGAAGCCCTCCAAATAGGTTTAGAATTTGCAAATAATGTGATTTCAATAAGAAACAATCCAACCGAGCAAACCAGAGAGGTATATAAATTTATGGAAACATTTAGAAAAAAATTTGTTCTCAAAGTGCTTATTAAGTAGCGAAAGCTACTTTATGCGAACGTTTTTTCTGTCTGTCTGTCCGTCTGTTTGTGTTTTTTATATCTTGGAAACTACTACATTGATTTGAAAACCGATTTCACCAATCGATAGCCCTTGAAAAACTGTGCTTCAAGTTAGTATGCCAACTCGACCCACCGACCCCAAGGGTAGTGGCGGGGCCCGACACCCGGGGTTCGAAAATTGGTCAAATGTTTTATTGCTGATTCTGGTACAGAATTTTACGCTGATCATTTTTTGTCATTGGACCATGCGCCAATTATGCACTCTAACGCTGTTGGCGGGCTGCGCAATTGCGACTTAACAGTTTAACTGCAGTTTTAACAGTTGTTTCATTGCACTTTCGCTACTTTTCTATATTTCGTTTGTTCGGTTTATTTATCATAATTTCCATTCCTCTGAATATCTCAAGAGTGAATAAGTGCCCTTTTTTAAAAAACTAAATATGCATATGAAAACTAAATATTTACGTTCCAAAAGTTTAATTTCCTAAAGTGTAGTAATAATTTAGAAATGTGTAAAGCGTTTTTTTAATTTAATTTCATTTGTTTTAATTTTTGTTCTACAGTTTACGCATGCGCAATGCAGAGACCTAGTAATGGAGGACATGGGAATTGTGAAGAACAAAGCCGTTGGAGACACCAAATTAATCTACTGCCTAGTTGATTCGAATCTGAAAGCGAGATGTTACCTTAACGCCACCAGCTGGGGAATGGACGACCTCAACAGAAGCACCCCGTTAAGTCTCATGTTTACAATTAAACACAAGGAGTGGCATACTTTATATGCGACCACAGTTTATCCCCAGGATGCTTCAACAGAACAAAATGTAAGGTTTTATTTTTAAATGTACACAAGTTTACATCGGTTTTTATTTAGTAGCGTGAGCAACTTTATGTGAATGTTTTTTCTGTCCGTCCGTCTGTGTTTTTTATATCTCGGAAACTTTAAGTTTAACTGCAGTTTTAACAGTTTTCCAACCTTTTTAGCACTGTTTAATTCCCAACTCACGCTACTTTTCTGTATTTCGTTTGTTCAGTTTATTTTTTATTTATGAAACCAAATATGAGGGGTATTTTTTTCCGTGATATGCATCCGGTTTAATTTTGAGGATATGATATTGGTGGACTAGTCAGCAGATTTTTCAAGAATGAATGGAGTCCGAAAGCGAGAACACGCCTATTACTATACCTGACGAGTGAGGACGTGGGGTATTCCAAATAAAAGGCTCCATGTCTTCTTCCCCGACACCGAAGGTGCCATTTCACCTCCGGAAATTGAGAAAAGCTGAATAAAAAAAAGATAACCCTCGTCGAAAAGTTTTTTAACTCGTTTGAAATATTTTTGTCCCGACCGTTTCATTTGGTTTTTGCTCATGAGTTCGCATATGATTGGCTTCTTTCTTTCGATCATTTGGGTGGTGGATTTGGTACCGTGTATGAAGCCAGAACTTGAAAAGGTTAAAGCCCATTAAGGAGCAGTGCAGAATGTCAGGAATTACGGCGCCACGGAGATCATGATTGAGGAAATAAAGCATGACATTGTGAGATTTTAAAATAAGAATGCGCCTTTTAAAAAATATATTTTTAGGGCCAACAGATAGCTGCAGGGGTTCCCACTGTTGCCTTTTTCCAGCTTCCGGTTCGATTCCACTAATAAGTTAATGAGTTGTCATTTGTTCTTTCCTTAAGTTTTTTTCTTCTTCATTTTAAGCAGGAAATTTTATTTATATTTTATTAAGAAATTTGAGAAAAAATTCATTGAAAATTTGTGTAGCTGTTTGTAAAAATTACCTTCATGTATGGTAGCACAATGACCAAAGTTCAGAATGTCCTAAAACTCAGACCAGAACCTATACTTTCAAACAATTAAAATACATGCATTTGTTAACGGATTCAATAACATCAGTCAATATAATTATTATAATTGTGGAATGATATTGTAAATAATATTTACACCAATTTAATTTTTTAAACGCTGAATAATCAAATCTTACTTATACGCCTTTAACTTACTTTTGACATGATGCAAAACTTCGTAGCTAAAAGATTTCTAGTCGGCTAGTCGCTTTCCTGACAATTTAGGCAAATTGAGTGAACATAAGGAACTGTTAATCTCTCTCAATTTCATATTGAAATTATTAATTAATTATTACAAGACTAGCATAATTAGTTAAATAGTTTGATGAATCTTGAGAAATCAATAAGAAAATATTTGAGCGGGTTTTTCTTGGGAATTCCAGGAAAATATGCGACCAGGAACAAACGACCATTTATTTTCCGTATCAATTAACAAACAAAACAAATCTTAATTGCAATTATCCAATATTCGAATTTTCAGTCGGCTTCATTCTAAATTAATTTTGCTAATTTAAATGTTCGGGAAATGGAGGGAGTTAGAGCCTACAGTGGTTCACTGTGTCAAAGGTCGTGGAAAACCGGATTTCCGATCACTCCTCGATAGTTCATTCTTCAAATATGCTTTCTCAGGGTGGCCCTTTATCGCCTTACAATTAGTTTTACTTTTAATTTGCCCAATATTCAGAGTTATATACATAATCATGTCTCATGTTTCCTCTATTATGTCTGTCTCCAAGCCCATAAGATTAGAAAATCCTTCTAAATTCTGTTCCACTATAATACTTTAACTTGGATCCGCCCATATTTTGGAGACAGAGGAAATCGTGAAGCTGCCGCTTGGTCATCAGCGGTTCACTCCAATAGATTGTCAGAAATGTCACAGAGGTCATTGTTCAGTCTACAAGATGCCGGGTGGGAGTGGCTCCAAAAGCGACCAAAAGTCCAGTCGCCATAAATACAATTATTCATTCTAACCAAATCGAAACAAAACCAAAAAATCAGTTGATATAATCATGTCCCAAGCTTCCCCAAAGTTGTCCCCATTTATAATCCTTCAGGTAAACTGCGTATGTACTTTTAGCAGAGCTGAGTTCTGTGTCTTGGTGTTCTGAATTTACTTTAAATTTACTTTAAATTATCAATAAAGCGTTTTAGGTGCAGTTTTTTGATGGAGTAGTAATTTTAATACGGTTCCAAGTATGTAAGTATTTAAAAAAAATCATTACAGACTACCCGGTTGAGTGGAGGTAGGTTATATCTACCATTCCAACTACAACAATTAAAATTAAAACATTTAACGGACCCCAAATAAACAGTCAATATAGTCATGTCTCATGTTTCCCCTAACCAGTTCACACATTAAACCTTCTTTAAATTTGACATTATTAGCTTAGATTTTCCTCTCTGATTTTCTGACAATCACATATTCAAATTGAGATGTCACTAGAG
>JAQIWO010000658.1:0-13058 GCA_034695405.1 Entomobrya muscorum | reverse complement strand
AGTGAAAGAGAGAGTTTAGCAGGAAGAGTAAATAAGACGAGTTGAAGGAGAGAGAATCCAAAGCGTCAAGTTATTTTTTATAAGAGGGAGGATCAGTACTCCTAGGAGATGGATGACTTTATGCTGTGCAGAGTACACTGGTATGGATTGGAATACATTTTCCATACAACGTCCAAACTCCAAATGTATAAAGAACCACCCCCTCTCATACATATGTATTTACAGAGACATAATATTTTTTTTTGTAGGAGAAATGTAGAATTCTTTTTATTCCTAATCGTTTTTCCATACATTATTATTCCACGCTATCTACTATACGCATCCGCCAAAAGAGCTTTCTCTTTTTTTCTCGTTTTGCCCTTTTACTCTCATTTTATTTTCACGCCAAATAAATGAAACCAACAAAACAAAATTCTATTAATAAAGCAAAACAGCATAATATCATAGTCAAGTGCTAAAAGGAGCAATATTTTGAGGGATTTCGGAGAAAACGATAATAATAATAATAATAACGAATGGTACTATTGTATAGGTGGTCTGGTATAATAGGAGCTATCCTTGTTTCCAGTACTTTCCATCTCATCATCATGTCCATTTCGATTTGTCTGTGACTTGACTTGACTTTCAACAACAAACTATCATCATTATCATCATCATGAGTATACCTGGAGGTTATATAGAATTTGTAAGTAGCTCAACTCCAGCAGTCCAGGTATTACCATCATTAGTCCTTTTTGTGCGCTTTCTCTTCTTCTTCTTCTCTTTTTGAGTCTCCTTTTATTTCCTCTCTCATATAACCAGAGAGAGAAAGCTCGCATTGTATGCAAAACTTCAAAAATAAACTTATTCGTGGTGTGGTAGGAGTCGCACTTCTAATAATACTAATAATACTCAGCAATAATGGAAATTGCGCGCACATTTCCAACTTCTTCTTCTTCCCAACCTAACCAAACCACACACACCGTTTCACTCTTATCATGTCAAATCATCATAATAATATCATATCATGTGAGAAGGAGAAGAAGCACAAGACGCATTAAAATATTGGCTCTCTCTCTCTCTGCGGAAAAAAATAGTTATGCCCTTTTTCCAAGGTTTCGCCCTCCAGTCATTGACATGTGTTCTCTAAATGCTTTTTTTTTCTCGAACAATCGTATGAACTCCTATAAAAAAGCAGAGAATGTCCTTTTTTTCTTGCTTGCCAACAAGCATACTATAGGGATAGACGACAAAAAAAAACCCAAAATATCTTCTTCTCTCTCTGGAAATCCTGGAGAATCACGAGGAGAGCTACTTATAATATCAAAGCGCACAGAGTACGAAGAAAAAAGCCATTAGTTCCTTCTCCTTCTCATCATTTCTTCCTCCAACGATCTTTTTTTCTCTTGAAGAAAATCATAATAATATTCACATTCTCTCCCTCTCTCTCAAGAAGAAAAGGGTAATCGCTTTGTGCATGTGCATATATGGCTGTAGTTGTAGTAGCAGTTGTGAGTGTAACCCGAAGGGCACTTGAATTTTCCCCCTTCCACTCAGCTCCCAACTCCGCCAAGGGTACAACAAGATAAAAAAATACATACCCCTGCTTTAAAGGCAATATACCTATTGATAAGCCATATATACAGGTTCTCTATTAAGAAATCAAAAAAACTCTTGAATTGGCCTAGCCTGGTTTTTGCAATATTCCCAGGAAATATATGAATAAAACACCAACAATCCTTGTTCAAGGGTCCCCATCTCTCTCTCTCTCTCTCTCTTTGAATAAATAAACTTGTATATTTTTTCCTCTCATATTCCAGGCAAGTACAGAGACCAGACCAGACCACCCGTATATATCCAATATAAATAGAGATCATCATGACATGCTCTCACTTTCCCCAAAAAAATAATCTTTAGTCCTTCCTACTTTTCCTTGAATAAACTCTCTTTCTCAAGTTTCTTCACACCATACCACCGCCATACCATGATCATCACCACCACCGTCACCGCGAAAAAGCCAAAAGTCACACAAAAACCGGTGTGTATACATATTATGAGATGGTGAAGTGAAGGGATCTGGTCTAAATAAAAGTTTTCATCATATTATCCACTCCACACACACAAGTGCTTCTCACAGGCTATGACGCTATCTCAACTTCCCACAACTTTCTCAACTTTCTTTTTATTATATCAACTTATATAACCCATATCATCGTTGCTGTAAGCACAATTTGTTCTTTTTGCTAGAAAAAAAATTAAACTTTTCCTTCTTGTATGATCTAGATGGGTATATTTTTTTATTCTGCTATGAGAGCAGAAGAGCATCAGATTCTCATGTCTTGGCCTGGCCTGAGCATTTCACAGAGAGAGGAGCCTCAGGAGAAGATGTGAAAATGGAAGAATGGCGAGCTACTTGAAAAAATAAAGAGATAGCTGGTTTTTGTATGAGACACGGGAGATTTTAAAATAGCCGCATTAAAATTATATATCCAAATGTACAGGATTCTTTTTTTTTCATGGAAAACTCCATCGAATATTTTTTTTGAGTGTGAAAATTTTAAAATCTCCCATGGCTTTCGCAGCATATAGCTCACAGTTCACAAGAGAGAATACCAAACATGAGCATGAGATCGTCAGCTAGAGAAATGCTTGTGGAACAGGACAAAAAAATAAAGTTTCCATTCCAAGCTCAATATCCGCTATACCAAGCCATGCCATTGCCACACCACCGCAGTCAGAACATGATATCTTCTCTCAGAGCGAACAAAATAAAAAATGTGGGATCTCCTTCTGGGAAAACTGGAAGACGAAGGGAATATAATATATATATTTTTTGCTAAAGTTCCTTATCTCTCACCACACCTCCTTCTCTCTTCCCCTTCCCCCCACTCGAATCCACCATCACCCACCACATATATCTATCTCTTAGATCAACTGCTGAGCTGGATAAAATAAAAATGTGAAATAGAAGGAAAGAGAGAGAGAGAATGAAACCTCAAAATGAAAATAATTCCATGTTAGCAAGATGAGATCAGCAGTTTCTCCACTCAAGTCTCCACACACAGAGCACACGTCATTGATAAAAAACCTAAACGGGAGGTTTTTTTTATATACGTTTTATTATTATAACATGTCCATCATCAGCAGCATAGAGAAAAACGATATTTATATCGGATTAAAAATTTCTATGGCTATTTAGTATAGTCAAGTCAAGTCACACTTGTGTGTGTCGGATGGTAGAAGAGAGATAGAAAGTGTTGAAGTTTTTTTAACAAAAAAAGTGTTTTATTTCATGATGATTTTTTTTTGCCGCAGTATGTATTTCTCTCCAGACCAGATAATAAATGCTGCAGATATGTATGCTGATGCTCGTAGTTAAATATATATATGGGATAATGCTCGCTTAAATCAAAATCATGCCGCGCGTATTAATTAATGAGTAGTAAACCAAACCAGTCATCTATTCACCATCATTTTATTACTATTTTTTCTGTCTACGCAGTCTCTGGTCTGGAGAGAAAAGAAAATACTGCAGTGTATCATTATGCTGTTCTGGTGCTGAAACCATATTATATATATTTTTTTCATGCTGCTGCCGCTGCCATGCCATGCCACTGATTTAAATACGAGTAGCAGATGTGTCTTTATTCATATTCTGTTTTTATTATTATTATAAAATACTAAAAACTTATTTTTATTATTCTTCTTCTTCTTCTTCTGTCTTCTCTTGAGAGAGAATATGTGTTGTTGGTAATATCGCATCCGGAGGATTCTCTCTGCACAAGTATCATCATATGCTAATCGCTGTGTGTGTTCTGGACCATGATGTGTGGTCAAGCCAAAGCCAAGCCAGACCCAGTCACTAAAAATTTGCATTTATTATTATGACCCATACAACACAACAAACAGTACCTTTTCCACAAAAAAAGTAACCCAACCCAACCATACTTTTTATGATTCTTTATTTCCACTTTCCACAATTTTCTATATAAATTTTTTTCCTCATCAAGCCAAAAAAATAAAACAAGAGAGCACAATGAAACCTCTAATTTATTTTATTTTTCTCTGTGAAACATTTTCCATCATTGCTCATCCCCTCTCAGAGTTCCTACTTTTTCCCACATTTCATAAAAATAAAATTTCATTTTGATCTCATGATATTACACGAAAAAACCTCATATCTCTCTGGGTATATACCTATTTGCCAGACTCTTATATCATCATCATATCATCATGCCTCTTGTTTTTCCTTTGTACTCATTTTATTTTTATTTTTTAGACAAAAGGCCATCACATCATAATATCATCCCACAAAACAAAAAAACTAAGCTTCTTGTAATGAGCACATTGTTAAAGTGAAGAAGCACAGGGGAAATGAGTTGAAATGAGTGTGAATGAATGCCAACAAAAGCAAAGAGAAAATACAGAGGGTAGAAAATCCCACACACAGACACAAAACAGAGTATAAATGAGAATGAGCAACCTCGACACACACAAAAAAATGAAATAAAAGATGTAAAGAGAAAGTTAAATAGAGCCTCTTCTGCTGCTACTTTTTTTCTCTCTTTCTCAAAAAAATAAATAAATAGGGTCTGTTGGACTGACTTGGTCTTCTAAAATAAGTAGAGATGGTTGGGGAGAAAAGAGAGAGAGAGAGAAAAGCCCACAATTTATTAGTTTCCTTATCATGCCGGGATTTCCTCTTACAATTTTTTCCATCTCCTCTCATTCCCCCAATCTATCTTATCCCCAAAAAGTAACAAACAGAGAGAGAGTGGAGAGTTTTCAACAGAAGAAAAATAAAATATATAAGACACCATGCCACCAAGCCAAGCCACCAAAGTTAAATCAACCCACACACTTTCTCTATTCCAATTATATCACATATCCTATTTCTAAAAATAAAAAAATTGTTGCATAATTCCGACACCATTATACCTTGTGTTTACTATATTGACTGAAACTTATTGTAGATTCACAATACCCATTACTACAAAATAGGAAAAAAAATATCACATGAAATGAGAGAGAGAGAGAGAGAAAGCAAAAGTCTCTTTTTTTTCTCTGGCTTGGCTAATATGTAGCTTGAGAGATGGACAAGATAATATGTAAAGTAACAGTTGGTGAGTTTGGGGTGGAAGAAAAGTGGGAGATTTTAAAATTCACACACTCAAAAATTATACATGTTTGTTTGAGGACACTTTAAAAAATAATGTTCGATCATTAGAAAGTTCGCTGGTTAATTTTTTTAACCGGAAATTTTAAGATCTCCCAGTGCTCATCCAAATATGAAGTAGTATTTTAGTGTATATCTACCCATTATATAATTTAGATATGATATAAATGAATGTTACACAATCCGAGAGAGAGAGAGAGACATGGAACAACTTCTTGACTATTTTTTATTTTTTCTTTACAGGAATCACTAGTTTACAACTTGTTGTTGTAATGTGCATTTCTGAAGAAAAATAATCCTCATTTCTCTTCTTCTTTCCCTTTTTATTTTCTCCAGGAGAAAAAAATATGCCTTTTTTCTCTCAACAAAAATTACATATGCGTATATATAAATGCATGTTCAAGACATTAACTGGTTTGGTTCTTTTTTGTTGTAAGGAGGGTTATGGAGGAGTAAACTCTCAAAAGACATATCCAATGAGAGAGAGAGAAAGAAAGAGAGAGCTTCCATTTCATTTCCCTTTTTTCTTACTTTCCTCCTCCTCCTACCATCTCTCATGGAAAAAGACATGGAGTATTAGAGAGAGACTTGCCATTACATTTTTTCTCATTTTGCTTTTCTTATTTTCTTCTTCTTCTTTGTGTTTCTGAAAAAAAATAAAACAAGCGAGGAGATACACACGAGGATGTTCAGTTCACCAAAAAAAAAAGTTTCAAATATTTTTTTGTTTGTTCTGGGGAGTTTGTGTAAACGAATCTGTATAGTTTTTTTCTCTACTTCATTTTCATTATAAAACATGCATAAAAAAAGAAACAATAAACATGGCTCTTCTTTCTCTTCTTGAGTTTTTTTTTCTGGAGAAAAACGAAAGAGGAAAGGAGAAGAAAAAAATTTCAACTGTTGTTGTCACTAATAAGTCGACATATTACTACTACTTTTCTCGAAGAAAAAAACGAAGAAGCAATTCCAAAACATGGAAACTTGAGCAACTTTTTTAGATGAAAATAAGTAGACGGAAAAAAAGGAAAGTGGAGAAAGAATGAATACGCATGAGATGGTAAAAAATGTGGAGTCGGAGACTTGTGTGTTGTGTGTGGGTGAAGGATGGGATGAGACAGAGGGAAACTGATTACTTAAATTTAAGCAAAGAAAAAAATTATTATTTTTTTTTTAAAGCAGACCTTTTCGCTGAGAGAAAATGGCAAAGTTGAAATGGACGATAGGTTATGCGGATATTTGGTGTTGCGTCGTGGGTGGTCTGGTCTGGTCTCATTTCAGTTACAAAAAATATGCAATGCTTTATATATTATAAACCCCATGTAATGGAATGGAAAAGGTGCAAATTCCTCTTTGTTGGTTAGTTATCGCAACGACGGACGGACGGACGGACGGACGGACGTCATTTTCTTGACCACGGACAGACTGAAACAACAATCGTAGAAAGAGTACACTTCGAGCACACTAATACATATGCAATTGTTGCACGCTCCACTTCGCTCCACTCCACTTCGCCATTTATGTTTTTCACGGCTGCGGCCGGCTCGTTTATTTCTGTAGCTAAGTTTGTACACAATTCATTCGTCTCGATTCTCCCCCAGCTGCTTTGCTCCTACAACCGCGAAAGTGAATAATTCATTTAAAATCAGTCTCAGCAGCAGCAGTCAGAATGTAAACACTAGTACACAGCCAAAAACAGAGTCACTCATTCTGTCTTTCGAACTAAACGTACATTTTGTAATAATAAATTACTAATACAATAGACCATCAAGTTTTTGGATTTGTTGGGATCAGTTTTAGTAAGGTTAACTAACACTATATAATTTTATATCAACAGTTGGTGTTTTTGTTAAGTTTTCTTTGAATTTATTGCTAAATAAATTCTAAAAAAAATTAAATAAATTTATTTCCATCGGTCCATCATTTTCAAAATAAATTGGAGTGGATTCAGTTATCAGTCGTTTTAGTGGGGATTTTAGAAGTGTCTTGTTTGATTGAAATTAAAAGGCAAGTGAAAGTTTAAACGGAAATCGGAAAAGGATACAACATACAACAACAATGGAAGGGAAAAGTCAAGCTCCTCTGCTGAATGTGCTTCAAAATGAGTTGGTAAGGTTTTAAATTATTACAACAAACAATGAGAAGGTTTACCAATGCATTGTTGACAGTAAATGGCAGATGATATGTAAATGCAGTATTCCAATTATTTTAAATGCTCAATAATTGAAAACCTCTGTCTTCCTTTTCATATGATTCAGGTGATGGAACATTTGTCAGGATATCTTTCAACTGTGGACCTGGGTCAATGTCGCCGTGTTTCTAAAACCTGGAATGAATGGCTCACTCCAGTTTTTCGGAGGAATGCTGTTGTAACCAGGATCGGCACGTTCTTAGCGTGGAAACTGGAGAATCCCAACTCCGAGAATTTCGAACGTCACCCATTCAAGAAATTTCACATTGACCTAAATCATTGCTTCGACGATGATGTCAATCCATTTGGCGCAAGATTTCCGATGAAACTTTTGGCTACCTGTGCCCCGGTCATGACATACTTGAAGATTTCAGGTGCTTGTCCACCTGAGTTTTCCAAGCATATCGATTTTGAAGCAGATGACGAGATACCTCAAGACTTGGATTTTCCCCGACTGAGGACATTCATACTGGATGGGGAAGACATCAGCGATACATGCAAATTCACAATTTGGATTATTCGGAAATTAATCATTGATGGGACGGGTGCTCCTCGAACAACTCATGTGACCACTTTGGAAATTATAAGTTCCAGCTTCTCTGTTGGTTTGACAGGACGGAGTGATGAAGTTGGTGAACTCATATATCAACTCTTTATTCAATCTACAGGATTAGAGGTAAGACACTGATTGGTGACGTAAAATAGTAAAAGAAAAAATGTGAGCTACTTTCTTTGCAAATATAAGGTTTTCAATATTTTTGCTGGTTTGTAGGTATTCCGTGTTCGAAATTTTGGAAAACGCCCTCGTGGAGAATCTAGTTATTCTGAGTTGGAATCCCACCTAAAGGTCCTAAGCGAAATCAGGAAGGGAGATGCACGAAAGTTCCAAATCAAAGTTTTGGATGTGCTCATGATGTACGAATTAATATTGTTTATTGAGTTTTATTTAATAGCTATGCACAATAAAGCTATAAACAATATAATATATTAACAATTTCATGATGAATGGGTGATTGGGACTTGCATAATACAGATATTTTATTGTTAAACTTTTCTGCGCCCTTAGGAATCTCAAACCGGAAGCTCAGGTGCCACTACGTTTTGCCGTAGCTCTACGAGATGTGAATTTTCCTTTGGAGACAATGGTCCTTGATCTTGGCACACAAACCGAAGACTCTGCTCTTTTTGAGTTACTGGACCCGTTCAAAGGCACGCTCAAAAAACTGGTGTTGTATTGCGGCACAGTACGAACAGATCCCGTCCGATTTTACAACGAGTTTCCGTTCGCGATGGAGTTTCCATCCCTTCGATTTTTTCATTACGTTGGAGTTAGCTTCCTCAATCTAAATTATCTTCAATTTATGCCAAAACTCACTCAGCTTGCGATTTGTTCTGGATATGATAAAGAACGTTTTTATGCTGGTTCCTCTCTACCTAAACGCTGGGATGCAGACGTTTTCACATATGACATGTTGAGTGCTAACGAAGAATTGATTGGGAGAATGGAGGAGTTGCTCGACTTTCGGTTGGATTTTACTTGCCCTTCTGCCGCTGTGGAAATGCTTGCCAGGTTGATGCCGAATTTACAGAGACTTAACATTGCGGTGTTGCATGCCGATGAAAACTTAAACTTAGAGTTGCTTCAGAAAATAGAGGAGAATTTTGGGAGCCTGTCTCACCTTACGCTACAAATGAAAATGAACTCAGGAAACACGAGAGTTCGTAATTTTCGAAAATTGAAAAGTAAGCGATTAATTTTTTTTACCTCATGTCACGCCACATGCCCTGAAAATGCATGTAAGAAATTAACACATCATGTCATAACGTCATTTATCAAATAATTATTTTGCAGATTTAGAGAATATTGTCTTGTCTCCAGTAGTTGAGATAATGGATTCCGATATTGACATGTGGATCGGGAATGACAGTAGTGACGAACAAGATTCTGAGGATGAGCAAGACGAGGACGAGAATGATTCTGAGGATGAGCAAAATGACGAGGAAAGAAATGATTCTGAGGATGAAGTAGATAATGACTAGTTTAGAATTGGTTCGGCTAAATGACCAGATTAGTAGCAAAACTAAAATTATTAAATAATTAATTGATTTTGTTAGAATTGTTAATTCCTATGAATAAACCTATTCTAGGAACCGTCGCTTAGGAATATGTAGACATCAGAGTTTATTTTATCTGAATTTACCGACGGCTGAACTTTAAGTAAACATTACGACGGTTAAAAAAATTGGATTGTATGTAATCATACTTGGTATGTTTCGTTAAATAAAATGAATGTATAATAATGAGGCATCAATTTTAGTTGTAATTTTGAAATATCATATAATTTATTTCTGCATGTAAGCAATTTGTTATAGGTAAAAACAAAAAATAAACTTTAGTACTTGTGTATAATATATAAAACACGCTGCATACACACAACAGATGCAACTTTATTAAATAAATTTAATCATTTATCTTTATACGCAATAAACTTACATGACCATGACAATTTCCCCACGGACAATATTACAAACTGGAATAATAGTCTCTAAGAACAGTTATCACGTTATCAGCAAAGATCATTTTTCATAATATATTCCAGAATTGCAATAGCTTGCCATAACAATGCATTTAAAAGTACTAAATAATTAGGGGATAAACTACACATTATTATAGAGTAATGAATGCATGCAAGCATTAAAATATAAGGTAATGCATATAAAGTGCAGTATGTAGCTTCACGCTTTTTTGGAATGTTCCGAATAGAAATAGGAGGTTATTTACATAATTTTTCCAACAATTTTTTAGCAATTTGCTATCAAAACATCCTTTCGCATAGTATTTTTAAAGCCATTTGAACATTTACGTTTCTCCATGAAATCTTAATGAAATAAGCATATCATTATCATATACCATGGACCATCATACAACATTTCTTTCAGTCGTTTTTGTACTTTATCCAGACATCTCCAACTTCTCATTTAATTGAACGCATATCTCACTCTTCCAAAACTCCAACATTACCAGCTTAAAACAGATCTATAATCGGCGTCAATATTTTGCCTTTGGATTCAGGCTACACAATCGCGCGAAAAATACTTTTTTATCCTCATATGCTAGCAATATGTAGTGTACTGTACTGCGTCACGTTTAACCTTTCCTTGCATTAATTCCTCCACAATGCGTCTAAAGAATTCAATTTCATTGAAAGAAGTGCTCCACACAGACAAGTCTGAATCCGATGTTTAAATGAAAATGTCCGGCATTTGTCCAAGCCCGATCAAAATAAAACCTATCACGTAATATTCAGTTATCTTTGATAATAAATAAATGATCAAATTGAGCTAATAAAATAAGGAAAATTTAGTTAAGATTTTCCAAATGAAATTGGATTATTTAGGAAATAAAATTATAAAAGGCTAAAACCGTATCTAATATCCAACAGTAAGTCAGATGCAGGATATAACCAACTGAACTAGTTTAAGGATGCAGCGGGTGTAAACATTAAAAAAGCATCAAGAAACAGCCTCATTATTTGCTCGTAGGACTAAAGATTTAGCCTCTCGTTTTTGCGTGTTAATTTAGCCTATTGATTAATATAAGAACCGTGAATTACTTTTCTAGTCATGCTTCTAAGGGAATAATTTAGCCTCATGAAGTATTTTGAAAACAATTTTTAATCGGTTAGTAGCTTTGATGTAAAAGTTTTATTCATGTATATTTTATTTCATCCAATGCTTACATTTCAATCACAAATTTTTAGACACCCTATACCTGAAAATCATACATGCCTTTTAATTATATTTCGTAAGATTGGATTTATTAACCTTTCAAAGTTTCATAAAAAAACAATCAACCTTCGATATATAAAGTTCATTTGTTAGTTTGTTCCAATCTAATCAATTTGACATAACGGAACGTTTAAAGTAATCATAAAGAAATTACAAGATTAAAAAAAATGATTTTTTATTAATATATTTACAATGTTCATCTTAGGAAGAAGCTTGCTGTCGACTTGGTAAGGTTAATGGCTCCAGTCCTCCTTCAACCACCATCATGCTACCATTTGATGTACGGGTGAAGTCATCATCGAAAAGAAAATTTGCAAGCTTTGCTGGACGAATATCGACGTCACAATCACTCTTTCCGTTCATGCTTGCTGCGAAAGTGGCTTCCGAAATCATAAAATTAAGAACCGTGGCTGGAACCTCGGGACCAAAGTTTATTCTAACGTTGCCGTTCGTGATTACTGCCAGACAGATCTCCTCAGGTTTTGCTCTCTTTAAAAACACCGCCATTTCTACTTTGTAAACCTTACCATCTTCTTCATGAGCTCTTTGATGACTTATCATGTAGGCTAATTTAAAAAAATAATAATAAAAAAAAATGAATATAAGACGGTATACTAACATCAGGTATATTGCGTTCTGTCAATGCAACTAAATAATTATAGTAATCATTATAAAACATACTTGATCTTGGTCGGCTGCTTTGGCTGTTAGCCTCACGATTTCCGCCACCACCACTACCTGACAACCACGATGATGAGGATGCTGATGCCATATTGCAATATACGTCTGTTCCCGGCGCAGCCAGTAGAGAGTTTGAGGAGAACACAAACTAGCTTCAAAATTTTGACTCGGGATTGAATCTAGATATAAACAGAAAAAATAAGCTTTTCAAGACGCAGCCTCGATTATCAACTTAATATACAGCCAAAAACCTAAGCCTCCACAAAATTAGCTTCAACTAAACGAATTAGTACCTAATGGTTATTTTATGCAGTTGTTAGGATTATTCATGCAGTTGCAGTTGAAAAAATCAGAGGTTATTGAAATTGCCATTTTTGTCAAATTCTGTGTAATGTAAATGTAACCTAACCAATACTACCCACTTTGGTCGAAACTTCCTCATTGTATGTATATTTTGGAAATCCTATGATGTATGGAATATATTTTTTAGCATGGCAGGTTTACATCATATAAGAGTTTTTTTAAATGAGCTATTTTCCAGGACAATGACCAATCAGGATAATTTCAAACTATTTTGCTACCTGTTTCCTTGGTATTTTTATTTAGTTGTCTTGCGACGTCCTCCAAAAACAATGCACGGATGACAAGACACAAAAAAAAGACAAAATTGAAACAATATAATTCTCAAATATACAGCATATGATATTGAGATTGTAGGTTAACTTTTTTTGTAATAATCTGCATGCTTTTGTAAGAGGATATGCGAATTTATTTGGGTGGAGAAAAATTGCCTGTTATCCGTTGCACACGATGACAAAAAATGGTAAAATTTACTAGACTGCGAGTTACGAAATCTTTATTATGCGCACATACTTGTTTTGTACCAACGTCGGGTATACAAAATTATCTACAACCTTTTGGGTCCAACAGCTTATGAACTGTTTCGAATGCAACAACTTGGGTTTAATAATCACGCCGTCCCAGTTATATGCATATTCGTAAAAACGATATAATTGAGCGTGTGTCCAGCTTCCCGTTATGGCAAACATTGATACAACTATGGCCTATTAACTAATTAAAATCTGATATTTTAAGAACACGCATTCATAGAATGAGATGAGAATGGAGAGACACTTCTTGGATGAAAATCGCCTTGTTTTGTGAAAAAACTAGAGAAGCCAGCCATCGAAATCAAATCGATGGGTCCTAGTAAAAGCTTTGAAATTAGCACTAAATATCCGAATT
>JAQIWO010000657.1:0-13059 GCA_034695405.1 Entomobrya muscorum | reverse complement strand
ATACGGATTTAGCATTTTATTATTTTTTGTGGTGAATAAAGTGTGGTTGGTGAGGAGGAAGACGGAGAGATGGAGAGAAAATATGTACACAATTAGATTGAGGTTTTTGTTAAAATCAAAGCCTATACACAATCAAATATCGTTCGAATGTCTACTAGCCTTTTGATTCTAGTTCCGTTCCGGAGTCAGAAGGTATGTTTGTTTTGAGAATCCGAGGATTAGTTGTGGAAGTCGAGCACAAAGTCGGTTTTTTCACTCGGTCCGGTTACTGCATTTAATGTCTTATGTTTTTACATATTATATAGCAGAAAATAAATACTTAAACGCTTTTAATCTCTCTCTTGTTATTTTTCTTTCTCCTTATCTGCTACATAATAGCTATATATACGAATAAAAGATCAACAGCAACAGCTTCAAAAAGACTTTCCGCTACAATACAACACGTAACAATAATTTTCAATGTTCCTGTATGATGAATTCCTCTTTTTCTTTTTACAAGGCACTGAAAACATTATGTCTACTTTTCTAACTCATCTCTTTCATTCGAGAGAAAAAACAGAAACTTACGAATGCCGTTATTTATATTTATCCTGATTTCAATACTAATCTAAACAATATTGCTTGATTTTTCGGGTGCAAAAGTGCAAATCATTAACATATATTATGTTATTGCTCTTATTTTACAATCACTTTTTGAGACATTTTCACTGCAGCTTAACCATGTATATAATATAATGCATAATATATTATGTGTGTATAGCCTGTGCTATGTTTTGTCGAGTATTTCATGAATTTCAGTAGCTTCAGGTATTTGAGGAGGGCATGTGGACATGTAGGTAAGCTTAATTGGATTTCTGAAATTAAAAGTTACAAAACAATTATGAATAAGTGAAATCCCTTCACATATGCCTTGAAGTTGACAGTTACCTTTCAAAATACGCAGTAAAAGGACTGCGATTAATTAATGCTCGTAAACAACACTTTTATTGCACACAGATGAGCCGGTCAAGTTTGGTGATGAGTGATGACGATGAGGTGTGTCTATTTACCAATTTACCTACAGAGACACGGTGATCATTAATTGAACGTTGGGTTGGTTTTCAACTTCATCACCAGCTTGTTTTAATATAATAATATTATTTTCGCAAACCAAAATTACAGATGCATACATCAACTTCATCTGCAGGTATTATCGAGGTGCATCAAAATCAAAGTAACAACCAACTTCACCGATTTTGAGAATAAACATACAAACTACTTTTGCTTTGCCTAATCCTAATCCATCACTCATCACCATCGGTTCATAAATGCATTTTTTACTAGTTTATTTACATAAGTTGTAAATGTAAGTAGCGTCAAATCTGCGCCTATGTGCATCCATCCAAAGTCTAAAATGCAAAAAAAAAAAATTTGAGAGAATTAGTACAATAAAACATGTTCCTTTCTGTGCATGTGAAATTGTGAGTGTTCTTTTCATGGACTCTTTCTTCCTTTCTTTCTTTCTTTCTTAGTTGACACTATTGACACCTTCCACTTGTTCTGCAAGATTTTAACATGGAAAGGATAGGCTAAAGGAACAGGATGATCTGCAAGTTTAACATTATGTACGTATTTGCAAGGCCTTCATGTTCTGCGAACACTGTTCCTCTGTTACGGAAGATTCTGCAGGCATGGAGATGACATGACTCACACTTGAGCTTCGCTTCACACTTTCATTCATACACACTCCATCTCTGCGAGTCCCTATCCCTCCTTTGTATAATTTAGTAGTACCCATCATCGTTGTTTTTCTTGGAGACACGGACACGAGTCCCGACGACTCGAGTTTCTCTCACGACGTTGCGTTGTACGACAACACCAGTTTTGTTTGGATGAAATCGAATGATGATATGGGCGTGCCTTAGCATAAGTACTTAATGTAATCAACAACTTAAAAAAATCTTTCCTCTCTGTTCTGTTGACATAGTGAGCTAAGAATTTTTGGCTGTCTTGCCTCTCTCTCTATATTCAACAACATGGATTTTCCACATAAGTCCTCAATACATGGATGGATATGAGGACTACATGCTAAGCATGATGGAAAAAAGAATTATAATTTATAATCCCTATAGTATAATTTTCGATCTGATTGAATTTCTTCTGGGCTCTGGACACTTGCGTCGACTCGTACTGATGATGACTCATTCTGTGAATTTTCTGTTCGTGCAGTTTGAATTGGAATGGAATTAAGCAATTTAGTTGTAAACACGAAAAATAATTGGATCACATTTGGCATTGTTTTAATCACTCGTCTCTTTGGTACATCATGATACATAATCTGTATGACTGACTAAAATTAGCAATCTTTAAATTATCTGGCTGAATTCAGTGTCCAAGTTTTAGTGTTTTACATTTTAATTATTGCTGAAAAACAACCACTGTAGGAGTAGCTGGTGTTGCTAAAACTCAAATTGGTCGTTGGATACTAAACTGGTCATTTGTCTGTTGTAAGTAATACAATATTACAAGCGTAACTGTCGGCTTCCTCTATTTTTTTGTGATAACTGAAAAATTAAATTTAAGTTGGCTCGTTTTTGTAAGGAACGTTTACACATAGATTTCCTTCCTTCGATCTAATTGTAATCTTTCATGTTTATTTAGTTTCATGACTACAGGTGGGAATTTAAGTGGAGGGGGGACAAAGCGGAGGCAGATTCGAAGGTCGGAGAGTACAGACACAGAAAGTTCAAGGATGGATCATGATGGGGATCAACAGTCGACGTCGACGAGGACGCCGACGCCTGAAAAGAAGAAGCCAAAGGTTGATCGTGGGGTGGATACTTTCGGAAATCCGTGAGTGACGCCAGGCGCGCTATATTGATTTCTTTAACCGCACTGATAGCTAACGGTAGTAAAGTAGGTCCTGAGTGAGATGCGAGTTTTAATCGTTGTTTGTGTTTTGATGTTGTTATGATTTAATTTTAGCATAAGAAGTCATATAGAGGTGATTGAAGAGGAGCATGCATGTCTTTTAAAGAATATTAAAGACGTTACCGACTACCTGGACTCTGAAACTATTTCAGGACAGGCGAAAGATTGGCAAAAGAAGAAATTCCTGATCTTGTCTATCAGTCCATATTGTCAATTATCCATGGAAAAATTGATTCCTGCAGAGTTTTCTGCTGTTGTGTTTTCTTTTGATGATGGTGTTATGGAGATACATTCAGGATTTATTGATCCAGGTAGGTACGTACCTATAGTTCCTCACTTTAGTTAGGATCATGGGTCATTCATTCCATTTCATGTAGATAAATGTGGGAGTAAAAAATTCACCACCACCACACATTACGGGCTCACGATTTCAAAAATGAAATGTTTTCTTGTTTGTGTGCAGGTGAAATTCCACTGGGAGAGAGGTCTGAGGTACAGCTAGCGTGTGAAATCAGTGGACTTCCATTTCCGGGAAAGCATGAGGTAACTGCAAAATTGGAATAAGTAAATAGATATAATTGTAGTTTAAGCACTTATTGTGGAATCAGTATTGTATTTTAAATTAAAGTACCTAAAAGTTTATTTTTTTAAAATTAACAATATGAAATTTTTGTTAGGATGTTGCTGTTTCCCCAACGAGATTCAGAGACATTGTGGTGGCTCTGGCACAAAAGGTTATAGCATAATATGATAATATGTATTATTCAGTTATTTTATTGAACTGTTTTGAAATAGATGTGTTATGTGCTATCAATACATTCCTTTACTTGCAGCACTCACTTTACATTGACAATCAGTTTCTTGTTTTTACCCATCGCTATGATATCCCAATAACTAACTGTTGCTTGAACTGGCTGTCATCAAAGACTGGTAAGCGAATACATTATCCCTAACTAAACTACTCGTTGTAGAAAGAAAATGCGTACTGCCAGGCATATTAAATTGGCATCCTCAAAATAAATTTCTTTTATGTACTTCATAGAGCTGAGCACCGCAGCATTTAGAGTTATTTCGCTGGAAATACTATTAATGCAAATGTCACAGAAGGTGGATGATCCAGATAATACTCCCGGTGTTATCAATTACGAAGGCGGAGCTGCAAAATTCATCCTCGACACCCGCTACGATTTCTTTCATCATTTAAGCTGTGACTGGCACCGTGAAGTAAGTCATCCACCGTTGGCTTACATAATTATTTAACATTTAAACATTAACATTTAAAAGACATAATCTATTGCTTCATTTTCTTTATTTTTGATCCAGGCCGATGCCACGAAGTTGGACCGATGTTGCCAAAACATTGCCCTTCGTCGGGCGTACAATATGTTGTGGTATCTCTGCAGATTGTACAAAAGGGAGTCACCCCATATGACGCATAATCCATATCCGATATAGGCGGTGTGATGTAACTAATTCTTACAAGGAAATCAACTTGAGCATTCTACACAAACCTGTTTTGTCGTTTCTCTTATTGACTTGCCATTAACGGCAGTAATTAATTAATTGCTCAAATTAGCTACTATCAACAAGCATCGTAATCTTTAAATGTTTTCTCGGTTTCTCGTTCATTACATATTTTCCCATTATTACGTGTTAAGCTCTCGGCGCTGCAAGTATTTATGTAGCTTAAATCGTTAGTTGTAAGACCTATCCCTTTTTTATGGAAATACTAACTAAGTTGTAAGTGCTGTAGCCATCTCTGAATTCAATGTAGGAACTATAAATTTTTCTATTGTAAAGTAAAAATAAAATGACTATTCGTTTGAGACGTGTTTACATACAAACTTTTTTACCAGTAAAATTAATGTGGTTGGGTGAAATGTAGAACACGTGGTTAGTTCTAGTTGGAAGTTGGCACTACGTGATGATATGTTATTTTTGAATTGGAAGGGGAAACATTTTTGCAAATTATAATTTATCTCTAAGCAAGCCTGTTCAAATTGCACACATGCGCTTCTGCGAATTAGTGTAAGTGTTATACCTGAATAAGTGACTCATGATGGCTGAAAAGATACAACAAAGTATAACTTACGTAGAATCATATTTTAAATATTTTCATATTTATTACTTGCTCAGTGGAGTCATGTTCAGTTTCAAAATGCTGAATCATTAGTTTGATCTACATACTAATTTCGTTACCATGAAGCATCGTCAATTTCGTCTCGCAATACCCCATGTTCCAATATGTACATGTTGTACCTCCAAGTTAATATTATATTATGTACATATTTCAATTTTAAATATGCTTCTTGGCCTGTGTTTGGGTGGTCAAATTAATTGTGTGTACGCATCTAATTAAGGAACCTCCAGCTCTGCGCCATTAAATTAAGATTTAAAAAACCCTTCTAATGTGGTGCGGTTTATGACATGGTTTCTAATTATAGTGACCGAACAAAGACATGCTGAAAGCACATTGTTTTACCTAAATGCTCGTCATGCTAGCATATAAACTTTCTAGTAGTATACTTTCTTTCTAGTGTACCATTGCGTTCGAAAAAAATACAGGAAACTCACACTTTTGTTTCTCCAGGCTCATACAAAATTCATTAAGAGCATTGCATACAATGATCTTGGGGAATGTATCAATTTTTTTTACGTGGACATAACTGTAACTCATGATGACATGTAAATGTAACCCTTATAGCAAAGAATGGTATTTGGCGAGTAAACCACTATCGAATAAAAGTAATCTGTCCTTGTTGCAGTTGAAAATGTTCCCATCCCAGACACCAGGAGAGCCAAACGTGAATGAAACAAGCGCCATAGACATAGACATAGACCGTAACGTTTTAAGAACCACCTTTTATGCTCCATTTCTCTTCTCCCTAAAATTACCAAATCTGCACAGGAATTCATCCATTTGTGCTTCAACCGACTACTCTCTCGTTGTCTTTAGCAACTATCCATTCAAACACAATGACGATAATTATCGAAGCGATTCCTGCAACTAGTGGGCAAGGCAAGATATATAAGCGTGTACCATTTCACAGGGCCAACGGCAACAACGGGAAACAAACATTTTATTCTTTGAAATCATATTTTAAATGCATAAAATAATAAATAAATAAGAAATCTTTCTTGGCGCCGGTATAAAATAAATTATTTATTTTAGTGCTCCTTGCTGTTGTCTTTCTCAGGTTTCTCTACATCAGGTTTTGCTAGTATTAATAATAACTATAAATCATTTCAGTTATCGTTTTTCTACACTTACTGTGGAATGTTAAAATTTTTTAAACGAAGCTTGCATAGTATTGGTGGCGCAGAAGTTGAGGAAATAATTTAAGTTACATGAGAACTGAAACTCGGATAGCTAGCTCTACAAGAATCATCATGGGTCACCTTAGGTTGCAAACGGAAATTCACGTGCGCCTACTTACTACTTAAAAATATAGAAACTATCGACGAATCAAATTGTTCAAAAGCTAAAATGTCTTTGGTCCAGTTTGAGTTAGTTTACAAAACGGTATCGTTAAATCTGCTTTAGTTGTCTTTTGGGTACATTCCACTTGACTTGGACTCGATTATTTTGTATAGCTTGCCATGAGTTCAGTTGCTAGAATAGAATAGGTTAAGGGGTATTTGATATGTTCTTTGTATGTGCCTAATTATTATTTATTTAAGTAATTTTCAATTATTCACTAACCTAAAAATATCGTAAAGCTTTTATAACAAGACAAGCAAGGATAGGCTTCGGGTTCCGCATAAATAGACTCATTTCATATTTTGTATTTCCTCATAAATTCATAATATGCCTACTCTGGGCTTTTAAAAGCTCCCATCTGAAAAAATTGTTTCGCAATATTTATTGGAATACGACATTTCTTTGAAATTGTGGATAAGATATTTTGCTTTAATAATCTTGCTTTCAAACAAAATATAAGAAAGAAGAGAAGTCAAATAAATCAAAAATTAAAATAACTTCAAAGTGTAAAGCAGTATGAAATGACGTCTGATAAATCAGTAGTGCAGTCAAAGTGTTGACTGAGCTTGTTTATCACTCTAAATAAAGAGTAATGATATGAATAACGGGAGTGTGTGTGAAAACGCTAAATTAATGTTGTAAGGGTGTTGTAGTAGATATATTTACTGATGCTCTAATCAGAACCTTTCCTTCTTCCACCCTTTAAAATTTACAGCAGTTCTGATGAGTTTTCAAGTACCCTCAGTAATACTTCAAAGAATTTTTTGCAAATATGATACTTACGTAGTAAGCCCAATTTCATTCCAAAATGAAAACTAGGCAAGGCATGCATGATACAATCAGCATAAGTACGGCTATTTCAAAATTGGACTAGCATTTTCAAGGATAGTAGTTTGATCGATTCCACAGCACCTGCAAGAGCTTTCCAATTCACAGCCAAAGCCAAATAATACATACAGCTATTTAATTTGTAATATGGCTCGTTTCTATAGATTCTATGGCTTTTCAGAGCTAAGTAAGAAAATCTCTTTCTATGAAAAGTTAGACTGTATAAATTGCTATGAAAGGGCGCTATATTAACAAAAAATGGCTTAACAGAGTAAAAAAATATAACTGATCGTAAAAAAAAGTCGTGGAGAGATGAGAAAACTAATAAGAGAATTAGACGCAGATGCGACAACAAGAGCCATCTATAAGAAAACCGGATTTTTAGAGACAATAATATATGAAGCATACAAAGTGGAACACAAGAGGGAAGAAACGGGAAAAAATGGGAAAAAACCAATATTGTGCAGAAGAAAAAAATGAAACATGCTATCTCATCAAGTCATCAACGTTCCCACAACCAACTCTGCTGCTGGTTGGTAGTATATAGTAGCATTCATTCATATTTATATAAAAAAAACCCCAGCGTATATAGTAGAAGCAGAGAGGGAGAACATTATTATTGCTCTGTGTAGTTTATCCTCTTTTTTTATTAGCCTACTCCACAGCCGACGGTAGCAATTTTGTAGTTTTTTCTTCTTCAGCCATCATTTCTTGAATGATAGTAGTGAGATGAGTCAACATAATATGAGTATCAAATAAAAAAAGGGTTAGCGGTACTGCAACGTATATTAGCTGTTATCTACTTTTCTTGTATGACCGCCACCAAATCTGTAAGTTTTTATGTTATTCAAAAAAATGTATAGGTACTCAATAATATTCAAAGAGCTCTGGAATCCTAGAGACAGAAATCGTCAATCGTGGAGCAAAGAAATTTGCAAATCATGCTTTTTTGTGCAGTCTAAAAAAGATTTCGTGCATTCGTGCACTAAAGGCGTAATAATATTTTTTGCAGAATCGCAATTCAGAATTGCATATTATTCTTCTACTGTAAGCGCATTATAGCACCGATAATGAGCTTTACGCAATTTACACGGTCATCGCCATCCTCTCTCTGGCTGTGTATAAAAAACTCATTTAATGTTTTTTGGCACTATGTTTTTTATATTATTTTGAGAGAGAGAGAGACTGCATTTCGTAATGTGACATTTGAAATTCTATGGCTTATGTGTTTTCATACTTATACTTCGTCCTTTTGCTTTTTCCCGTTACAGTGATGCCCATGTCATCAACGAACGAGTTTTTCTCTGCATTACAATATTATGGGCAGATATTATAATATAATAAAAAAGTGTCTTTCCAACAAACCAAAGCTTTCACTTTTGTAAAAAAAAAATCTTTTATTTATTTTTGACTGACAGGCTGACAATACGAAAAAAATCGCTTTCAAATGTCTCTCTTCAGCAATAATTAAATATATGTGCCCGTGCCACTGTGCCATTCATAGGAGAATTACGTACACCATCCCATCCCATCATCATTCACTCACAGCACAGCATCTGTGATAAGTCAGCATTCCACTATCAGTTAGCAGCACTAACTTATTTAATTCAACAAAAGACTAAAAAAAAGTTTTTTTTTACTCTGAACACATCTGACTGCATGAAAACAAAAGTGTTCTATAAAAAAACAAAGCGGTAGACAGACAGTTTTTTTCTTTTTCTTCTTCATTGGAAGGTCCTCTTTTTATGCTTGCAGTTGATCAATATATAAGTTTGGAAAGTTTCGCATCTGCACAAGAGAACTGCTGCCAAGTTTGTTGAAGTTGTTAATTCTTATTCTAAACAAAGGCATGGATGCATCAACACATTCTCATATGCTAAAGCGCAATAAGGAAATTCCCCTGCTTGAACGCAAATATAGACTGCCTGGCATACTATATAATATTATGTACTCTAAATAACCACCTACTTATTTTGATATTTTTGCTGGTACGAAATTTTTGCTCAATCTCACGTCATTATCAAACTACAGACCTTGAACCACACAGTTTTTTCCACCTACCTTCTTTCAACAGTCTGTGTTTGCACAAAACCTTGGGTTATGCAAGATAGACAATCTCTGCTGGCTGCTCTTGATAAAAATGAATGCAATATTTTGGATTTTTTTTGAAAAGTTAAACAATGCTTATGAGTTTTGTCTGCATTCTAAAAAAAATGCTACATATTTTTCCTTTCGTTTCCATTTCTTCGTCATTATTATGAACAAACATCAGCAGTAATTGCAGCTGTATAATGTATTGCGTTTGTTGTGCAACTGCGAAATGTCAAATCTAAAAGCGGAATAAAATTGTGTTTGTAACCTTTATTAAATAACACGTACTTAGGACTTAGGACACTGAATAAAACATAATGTGAAATACACATTCTAAAATGAGTATATCTTATGCTCTCGCTATATTGCATTTCTGTTGCAGTACAACATATAATACCAACCAGACTATACCTACGAAGCGTTAACTTTATTTTCAAATAAATCAAGTCAAAATTCAAAAAGTCATGTGAAAAATCCCATGTATCTTCTCCTAACAGTCTAACCGAAATCAAACAAAAGTACACACGCAAACTGTCAGCTTGGTATAAGCACTGTTGTGTATTATGTGATGCTATAATGGTAATAGAAGCTTCAAACTTCAAACGGCAACTACATTTTAATTGAGTTTATGATTCCGCTTTTGTGTGTAGGAGGGACTATCGAAAGTTAATTGTCCAGTAGTGCTTTTGTGACGTTTTCAACGTCATCCATTTTCCCAATATTAAATCTGCTATCTCATTATTGATTGTTTGAAGATGAAAAGGAGCAAGAGCGCTGCGTTGTTATTATTATTTTCATTAAAAACGTTGCATTACGCACAAGCAGTAAAGTTTCATCACCTCATTTTTTACTACCTAGATAATATGCACTTATCTGCTCAAAATGAACAACAATTTCTTGGCCTGGGCCTGGCCTGGTATCGACTCTCAAAACGTGGAACCATTAAAAATGTTGTTTCCCAAGAGCTCTTTTTTAAATTGTTGTAAACATAATATAGGCTTTTGCAGAATCATTATGAAAGTTGCTTTAGTTGGCACAAACTTGGTTGTGAAAGCATTTTTTACAACTTTGTCTGGGTATGACTTTCACAATGACCTTGCCATTGCACTTTACACAGTAAATTATTGAATGATACCAATAAAAGAGAGGAGACTACAAATCGTGCTTCATCAGAGTTTAAATTAAAACTTGCAATCTACTAATGGGGAAAATGGGAGCGTGTCGAAGCTGTAAAATTCCAAAGAACACAAGTTCACGGACATCATTTTAAAAACTAACATGAACGTGTTTTATAAACTCTTTTTTTTGCCTTCAATCGAGTTTATTTTTATAAACTGAATAAGCTCAATCAAAAAAAACTTGTACATACTTCAATCAGAATATAATTTCCCTGCTTATATATGTACATGCCAATGTTCAAATTACAACAGGGCATTGTTGCTGCTTATTACGTTGCAAATATTTGCATATGGATTTTACTCAAGCCACCAGACACGCTCCCATTTTACCGCAAAAAATCACACAAATGTCAATACTGAAGTGATAAAGAATTATATTATTGCAAGTCATTATTATTATCGAATCCCATAAAAGAAACGTGTACATACATACTAGCTTTTCTCCTGTCATTGATTGTTCAGTATTAGAGCGCATTGTACTTCTATTTTTATATCTCAATCCCACTGTGCTAATACTTTTTTACAGTTTTTATCAATGCAATGCCGACATAGATCCCATCGTCCCATAAAAACTTTCTCGTTTATTTTGCAAATTTATTTCGTTATTCATCATCGTAGCCTATGTTTTTTCATTCTTTTTCATCATCTATATTTAAACCCAAATTCAATTCTACACAAAGAACTTAAGAACTGTTTATTATTATTATGTCTTTTTAATATCAGCAGAATTTTGCTTATTAAAGAACCACAATGCACCAAAACTAATCCCATATAATATGCAATGCAACTATATCATATCCCGCAGCTTCGCTGCTTCATTTATTTTTGTAAAAGCTATAAACCACCACACGTCATCATTTAGCGACTACTTGTTACTCACACACCACTAAAAAAAGGATCAAGGAGAACTCTGAACAACCATGTCAGACTATGCACACATTTTTTTACATTTACGTACTATAACAGCATGCACTAAATGTTTTCATCTGCTGAGAATGTGTTTAAAGTCGAGAGAACTAAACTTGTCATTCATTCATGAGAAAGAAAAAAACAAACCGGAACGGAACAAATTTTCAACGCAAACATTTGTCTCTCTATTCATGAGAGTGGATGAGTCTCTTCATGTATGTGTCCCTACTGCCCTCTTACCTTCTTTTTCATTTTGGTTTCTCCCTGTCTAGCATAAATACATAATATGCGACATTCTTCGTCTCCCTCTTCTAATTATATACCTACATATATCATCAGCCTCAGCAGCACCAACTTATCTTGATCTGGCCCAACATGAAAAGCGAAAATGCTTCTTTTATGGCTCTCTGGTTTATACCCCATAATTCCAAAGGACTTACTCCATATCCTCTAAAACATTTGGCAACCACATGTTCACTCTTCATCAAGAAAATGTCCCACATAATCCAAGAAGGGAAATTAATTCCCTTATGATGACTGTGACATTGCGCTTACAAGCTTTACATGATAACATCATTTATTTCCCCCTACTACTGTGGTTCCTTCTAAAAAATCCTCCGTCTAGAAAGACGCTGCACTACATGTGAGTTTAAATACATTAACTGTATGCAAGCAATGTAGCTCTAGCTGTTAATATAAAACTATGCAATTTTTATTTTCCAAAAATTACCTACTTTTCCCATTTTCATGGTTCGTTTATTTTACTCTTCTCCTGAAAAATGTGGTAAAGTAGAGCAGTCTGGCTTCATCCTCCCCATTCATTCGATAACATATTTTAGACGATCGTGATCACAACAACGCATTAGGTATATGCATACAATTTCGTTATTAAAAAGCTCCAATACATTACTCAACCATATTATTTAATTTGATTTATGTATAAGTTTTCCCTGGAACCTTCAATCTTCATTAAACTTTTATGCAAGATAGCAAAAACATGACACAAAGTGACATGAAGTGCCACGCCCAAATGTAATGTGAAAGATACAAACAACGTAAGCACTGAAAAACCCTGCAAAACCATCCGAGCCAGAGCCAACCTTTCTTCACATTTTCGCATGGACACACCTAAACACATTAATAAAAAAAGTATAATGATCATTTTCGCAAAAAATATGATGATAATCATCACATTTGATGATATTATAGTCAGAGTGCATGACAGTATTAAGAAAGAGATATGAGCCATGAAGCTATGATGATCTCTCGTCCCGCCCCAGACCTTTAGATCTTGTTAACAGGGCTCATAAATATACTCGACAAAAAATGCATTTTTATTGCTTATCATCAGAATACAAAATGTTCGTAAAAAGCAAAATGACGACACTGATACATTACACCCAGTTAAAAGCCTAATACACTCAGGATGATAATGGGATAGTTCATTGTTTGATGGCCATATGTCCTCCCTGAATTACAGCCGAGTAAAAGCAATGAAGAAGCCTTGCATGCAGCAGGACAAGGATTCAGGAGAAAAGAAAATACATGCTTGTTTCACTTTCCTTCCCTTTAATTTTCCAGAAGACGGGTTAGTTGCTACACATTAATCTGTTAGGTTAAAATATAACTATGTTCTCCTTACCCGAAAGCATGCGATATCCT
>JAQIWO010000656.1:0-13060 GCA_034695405.1 Entomobrya muscorum | reverse complement strand
TTTAAATACCTAATACATGATTAATAAACACGAAGCCACAATGTTTTAAGACTTTGGATAGTTTGTTCAATTATCAGCCACTATAATGACGAAGCATTAAAATTGTATTTCGTATCATAATCTCCAGTTACCAGTATGAAATACAAGATTTTAGATATTACCTTTAGTCCCAATTCGACTCTGTGCTAAATTTAACAATATTTCCAGGTTGGAGCCTTGGATTCTCTATTCTCTTCCTTTTCCTTGCTACTCTTGCTACTCTCATTTTTTTCCAATATTATTTCTGCCATCACAGCTTATCGTCTAATAGGTTACCTTCCATGGGAATACACTAACATTTAAAAGTTGGGATTTTGCTAAGCTAACTATGCAAGTACTAGATTTTTAATAGGAGTTATCAATATTTCACAAAATTTTCATACTCCCAAATTCAATTGAGGTTGTAGCGAATTTGTTATCCCCTGTTGCAGTTAAAACAGATTAATTTCTAATCAGAATAACAGACTGGAATAAAGATGGCCGAAGTTAAGGAACTAGCTAGTGAAACCAATGAAGTGTAAAGTTTGTCCATAAACTAAGCGCAAAAATATTTTATGATGATCAATATTTTATATCAGGGGACATGTTTGGTTTCTTTAAAAAGCAGCATTTTTATGCATTTTTTCATTACAGCTCAACATTTAAACTTTTAATATCAGATCGTGACTCTGGCAAGTTAAACAAACCTTTTTCAATTTAGAAAAGAACCGAATTAATTACACACCAAACTTTTACCTTATGACTCTATTTCGTTACTAGAAGGAAAAGATCGCAAGCGTATCTGCGAAGACATGGATGTTTAATGCACTTGAGTTTACTACTACTGGAGTGGAACCTTTTCAAATTAAACTAATATTTAAATGATGACGATTATTAAATTATTGAAGAATAATTTACAATATTTGTCCCCATTCTCGGATATATATTTCAATTATTCAGCAATTTAAATTGTTTGGGATCTTTTAATGTTTGTTTAATTGTTTCCTGTAATTATTTAAATTTAAATTGAAGCGTATACGTTTTAAACTTTCAACATTGCTCATCTTCAATAGCCAAATTATTAGAGTGTGCCACAAGGAGAATTGCAGATAATTGTAATTATATGCATATTAGAAGCAGACGAAACATGAGGAAAAGTTTACTGCAAACTTTTTTCTAGCTAATTTAAGTAAATAAGAAAAAACCGATGTATTTAAAAGACTTTACTTTTAGTATATTAACATCCTATGATTATCTTAATAACTAAATACGTCAATACGATAATTTTTGAACTTTGCTTATCACATTTCAAGCAATCACCTCTCAAGTTTATCGTAATCGTGATTGTCAGAATGTCAGTAATGAAATGAATTCAACTAATAATTTTTTATAGCTAATACGACAGGTATCCTTTTTCATTATTCTGAGATCATACGATGAGAAGCTTTGTCTCATGACAAGCATAATTACATGCCACGCTATACCACTTTCGTAATTCGTTTAGCAGGCTCAAGATTTTTAAAGTATGCCTTCCAAATACCACTTATACTTCAAATACGGCATATTTAAACAAAATCCGTAATAGTTTAATTATGTATTACAATATAATATTAGAGATGACGCAATTCAGTTAATTAAAATGTTAAACTCGAAAGTATTTAGTTTTGTGGTCTCATTAAATTTTGAAGAGGATAAAGCCACAACCCTTCGATTTCTTTAGACGTAAAGGTTAAGTGTATTTCAGACCGAAAACCTGTGTTTTGGGATTTAATAGATGGTTGATTCAAATTGAGAGAGACGGGTCTTAATTCTAAGTTATAATCAGCTGAACAGCCAATAATGGAGATTGCGAAAGTTAAGGAACTAGCTAGCTAAACCAATGGAATGTATTCATAAGCGGAGGGCAAGAAATGCTTCATGGTGATCATTTTTTGATAACACGAGACATTGTTTTCTCCATCCATAATATCATCACAAGTCCTTGACTTCGGTGACAAAAGGCAAACATTTTCGGATCTTTTCAAACAACTGAATTATAACCATTTAAATATTCACGGCTTACCGCTGCATTTATTTATACAATTTCAATATCACAGAACCTAGAGACATATCTGGTAGTAGAACCAATCCTAAAATACAAAGTTTAGTATTACTAGCGTTGAAGTTTCCCATCCATATTAGTAAATTACCCAATGTACGAGTGCACGGATTGGCTTGTTATATGCTAGCTATTACAGCTCATTCAGATTCAAGTACATTGACGGCGATGTAGAATTTTACAAACGCTGGCAAACACCGTATTGGGCGACAAAAGCTTTCCATAATATTTATTAACGCTATACTAACGTGAAAGATAATTCCTAATGATTGTAAAGGTTTATTCACCAGGGAGAAGTAAATGGAGAAGAAGAAAGTAAATGCTATATAATCAATACACTTTTGGCACGTGATTCCAACATAAATTAGGCGAAGGACAAGGTCTGCGGGTCATTATGAACCATATTTTTGACTGTGCACTCCATGGAAATAAATGTATCGTCTCGTATATTTCGAACAGTGTTTTTGCGCTGTATGGGAGGATTTCATGGAAATTTCCTGTCTCAAAACTATTCCTTTCTACTGAAACTGAAACTGTCTCATCCTGAGCTTTCAATGTAGGTTCCTTATATCGTCGTAAGGAGACTTTATCCACGTGAATTTATTCTCCTTCTTCTAAACATCACCAGGTAAAAACTTATTATCAAATCAGGATTTCTCCAGACGACCATATCAGCAAGAAAGCTTACAAAGTTCAGTTCAGAGCACTCTCGTTACACACAAGGTAAATCAACACAATACCAAATAAACGGCTATATCAGATCGTGGTCTAATGAGCTTCAGCAATGAAGGGTTTCGATATATATTTAACAGGTCATGTGGTATAGTATGTAATGCCCGAATATTTTTCTCTATTTATTTTGGTAGATTAAACTTGCGTGAAATTCCTCACGTACCAAATCTAAGTTTGGGACTGCGTTGTTGAGCTCCATGTATGGTACTGTTTGTCTTCAAAGTCTTACATCTCATCCTGAGTTTAAAAAACATTACATGCTAGCAATAACCCCCGCGATAATGTTTAACGATTGCATAATGCATTGCAAAAAAATGAAAACTTTATACAGGATACGGTAACGATACTTTTTAATCATCATCAGATTTTTAAACCTAAAGCACAGCAAACACAATGCTTTGAAACTTAAACAGAACCCAGTTGTATTTGAATTCAATTTTAAACTCGGATTGAAAACGAGGCTGTTATTTGGAAAGACCAAGGCTAATTTGACTGTCAAAGAATATTATGTTTAAAAAACACTTTCACTGTTTTTTTGCAATGGTAGTTATAAGTTTGGTTTCTTGTCATAAGCTTTAATCAGCAATTCTTTCACAGAAGCATAATCATCGTTACTGATTTTGTCTTAAGCAAAATAAACTAAAAGGATTCCGGGTACATGTTAATGATAATCAATCTGTAGGTGCGTCATTATTTAATACTTTCGCTTTTTTTCTGGGACAAAAATCTGTGAAAGTTTTCACGAGAGATGCAATCCCAACCGAAAATCAAGATATTTGGTGGCTATTTCATGTGGTTTTTTATTAAGCGAACCGAACGACTAAAATTTGCATTGATAAGTTTTTCTTCTCTGGTCATGAGTTTTAATGATGGATGCTTCGACAAAACCCTTTCGTTTCAATAATTTTTTCTCTTCCGCTCAACAAACCTCGAGAGACATATCTGAAGTTGTGTCATACTAACAATGCGTCTTAATTAATAACTAATGGCTTCAAGCTTTCACTATTTATTCACATTTACAATAGGATGCACGTTTGAAAAATCATTCTCCAGATAATAATTAACGATGGCATTCAGTGCAGGAAAATATAAAGTAGAACTTGGTGTCCTTTAGTTTCACGCAATGCTTCAAAAGTAAGTCAGCTCGCAATATGATTACAGCATCCGAAACGTCGAGAAAGGATTCTGACACGTTGCACGGCAAAATCTCGATTCTTTTGGCAAAGATTCGGAGGAAATTACGTCTTATCAATAATTGTAAGATCAAAACAGAGATCATTTCACATTGAGATGGTTTGTGATCCTTTACAGCTTCAAATGCAATGAAGCTCATCAGATGCTTTTCTGTCCTATACTCATTTCCTCAGCATGTTCAAAGTATCCCAAAATAACTCCATCCGCATTTTTATGCATTTTATCGTCCGAAATTTCAGGAATTGATGCTCCCAAATGAGTAATAACAATGTCGAATGACTTGGAATAAAAATGGGAATCCTTTAATCTAGATTAGCATAAGCGTTTAGTTCACCGGCATAGGTACTCCAAGTAGTCCTCCGTGCTCCCGGCACTACGTTTATTGGGAATAACATGACTTATAGCTGTTTTGAGCATTACATGAATTTTTCAAATGGCAAGCGACAACAAAAACTCAGTGCTAGCCTCCTTAGCAGGGTGTTCGATAAATTTCTTTGCTTTCCATTTGATGTTGTTGAAAATTGAGGGACATGAAAAGTCTTAATGATCATTAGAAGTCGTCATAAATGCCCGATGCTCCTAACGAACTACTTTGTCCCAAAACTTCTAATAAAATGTCAGTTCACAGAAGAGGATCGATCACAGGATCAGTGCTAATGCGCAAGTAAGATGACCAAAATACACAGTAGGCGAAGGTTAAATAGAAAACTAATTGACCTTTATTTAAAACAAAATTGAAATACTTAAAATGATTAAAGGGCCTTTATGGCCAAGAGCAAGATAAATCAAAGAGCACTCAGGCTCATCACCGAAGTGATTTACAAGAGTTACCAACACTGATGTTGGCATGAGCAAGAGTTTCTACTACCGCTGATGGTAGCATGAGAAAGAGTCTACATCCACTCGGGACGGAATACCAGAAGGAATTGAATTTTGTAAGTGTAGAAAAGTTGTAGTGGTGGTGTGAGCGAGCACGTTGCTCACAGCCACATGCTCCTCGCTGAATTCCTGGAGAAATCCACAAGGGGCAGCAAAGAATGAGTGTGCAGAGTAGTAGCGGAGTAAGCCAGCAGCGTGCTTTTGCCTCGAGGACAAATAACCGAGCACGTTGTAGAACTCTCTGGAGTGTGTGGCTTCTCCAGCCGCATGAAGGCAAAATGGGGTACCGTGAGACTGCTTCCATGCTTTGTCCAGGAGAGTGTACGATGACGCTAGATGATGCATCATGCAGCACGGCGAGTCTTCTCTCTGTACAACAAAGTAAAGAGCCGGAACGGCAAACTACCCCAAACATGATAATTAAATTAATTGCATTTTTAACTAACTTCATGCGAATTTGATACGAAACATGAAACTTGCTGAGCATGTTTCCACGACCGTTAGCTACTTGCATACCAAAAATCAGACTCCAATTTCAGAACGGAAAGATTTTGCAGCAAAAATAGAAAGTGGAACTTTGGCCAAAAATAGGGAAATTCTACGATTTTGTGACAGCGTGTAATACTTTTATTTTGCGTTACTATTTTACAATGGATTTGTGTTTGAATTATAATCGTAAGAACATGCATTCCATACAATTTCACCACTAGAATGTTCTTTCTTAAATCATTGGTTTCTATAAATTTCTGAAACCAAGCAAGGATTTAAAAAATCTGACCCCATTATTTCATTCATTAAATATGAATTGATCTGATTGGGAACCGTAAGTCAAATCAAACATTAAAATACACAAAATAAACACTATTGACGAAAGATGCAATAAATTACTCAGAACTTGTAGCTCGGTATGACTTTAAATTATAACGCTCAGGACTGATAATCCCTTAATTTCATCCTGTGGAAGAAATGAAGCCAATTAAGATTGAAAAGTTGCGGTTTAAGGGAAGAGACGCGTGGGCGCATGGAATTGTTTCTCTGTGGATGACCATTTTTCGTAATTTAAGTTTAATTGAATTAGATTCTACATGTGTGAACAGTTATAGGTTAAAACACGATTGCACTTCCGCTCTGGAATTTAGAACACGTTTAACTCCTGTCCCAACTGTGAGTAACTACTCAATGGCATATCCTCTGTAATTGTCTGATTCTACAAACAATTTGAGATTTGTCAGCTGTGGTGGCGATACTGGAAATGAGGCTGTAGCTTTCTCTGAGCTCCATTCTGCATACCGGGTTCAAGTATGGGCTGCAGTATTTGTTCTGTCACTTGTTCTGGGCACGTTCAACCTTTCACTCAACACGTATACTAATTACTCTCTTTCTGAACATTTTGTGATGCTGTTTAAGGGTTTAATGGAGCAGAGAAATCCTTTTGCTGACAACCTACTAAGGATTTCGAGTATACGGTTTTCGACTATTGTTTTCCTTCTTGTGTCAACTGTACTTAGTTACGCCTACAAAAACACAAATGTTTACTAGATGATAGCGATCAGAAATGTGGTGCCTGCACTGAATTTTCAGAACTTTTAAGGGACAACTTTACGCTGTATACTAGAGCTCAGCTGATACATTTGAACTTGGAAAGAGTTTCTTCGAAATGGAGAAAAATTTCTCTTAGTTATCCGCAACGTCTAAAAATGACGAAAACGCTCCATCGCATTTTTGAAATGCGTTGGCGCACTTTCGAAATCGAATCTGAATTATCCGTTTTCAAATCCACATTACCTGTAAAATTTAGAAAACAAATTTCCAAAGTAAAGACAAAAACTCGTCTGCATCACAAATTGTCTGAAAATGTGAGCAAACTCATTCAGCAGTACTAGCCAAAATGGAAAAGCTTAAATTGGACTAAAGCCATTCATATATTTAGAAACCATGAGAAAAAAAGTTGGTTCATTGGATGATGAACTTATCGTTTAGTCTTTAAAGGAGTGTAATAAAACGGCTGTACTTCTGTCAAAGCATATTTGCATTGGCATAGCTCGAAAACTGCAGGCAGAGGGAGTCTCTAAAAACATTTTAGTGGGAACTGAGCAGTACGCGTCTTTATCCACTAGTTTTGTAATCGATGGTAGAGTGCATCAAAATGTGCTAGTTAAAATGAAATCATTGCAAGAGGCAGGATTTTTCGATTTTTGGACACAATTTGTTCTAAAAAGTGCAATTTTTAGACCATTTTCTGTTGGAGGTCCGGCAGTTGTTAAACCCAACATGTCATTAAATGTACAGCTTATATTTATATTGTTGATAGGTGGTATGAGTTTTGCTCATTTTGCGTTTGGTTATGAGGTGAGGTGGTTTATTTTGGGTAGCTTGAGTAACTTGGAAAATAAGCTGAAGTCGTGGCTCAGTAGATAGTTTTAGTTGTCGCTTGTTCCTTTCTTACAAGTAAATTTTGATCGTTTGAGATTTGCTTTCTGAGTACGCATTGAATTTTCAGATTTCAAGAGAAAGAATATTAATCTCTGATTATAATTATAAGTAATATAAATATGTATGTATAAAACTAATTAATGAGTAATACACCTGTTAGCTTAACATTTAATTTATTTCATGATGGCATTTTGAATATTCAGTTATAATTAAATTAAAAACTAGTTGTTGTTTTTGGCTATTCATTGCAGGAAATTTTTCTTATCATGATCAAAATCTCTTTGGCTAACAATATTAAAAAGCATGTGTTACTTTACTAAAACGACAGTTTGTTTTAAAACACAAGAACTGTGTTTCTTATATGTAATTTTCCAATCCCCAAACGAATTTTCATCATTTCATTTTGTCGTAAACTTGATTGACTGATAAATGAAGTATTGTTGTTGTATACAGATAGAAGATTTAATACCACGTTACAAACTGGTCTGGTAAGTTAAGAAAACAGATACCTCGTTTTTTTATATCATTTACATCTTCATGTTATTTATCAGTTATATGTGTATGTTCAATATGTTCATTGTAAAAAACAAATAATGCCCTGACGTACTGGCAACTCAAATGAGCTTGATTATTTTTCAAGTGTAGATAGACAGCAATAACGGTCTGTTTCCTCATTTCCATTTTTATTTTATTTTGTAGATAACCTATTCCTGATTTTACTCAAAAGATATCACATTCCTGACCTTACGGTAGGGTTTTCAATTTTTTGGTGGAAGCCGTAATTGAAAGGCAGAACATTAGCAGGGATTTTAGCAATAACAGCACTAGAACCACGTAACCTTTTAGTACGGTTGCCATTGACAAACACTAATCCAACAAAATTAACAACCTTTTAAAAATCTGTTATAATTCACACTTCAGAATACTGACGATAAAAAAATTTCAGTTTAAACAATTACCACAAAAGCTAATATAGTACATGAACTTGATTAATGGTGGAACAGACGTCTGTCTCCATCAAACAAAAATTTGAAAAAAAGGAATGTATAAGTTAACGGTTTTCAAATCACAATTGTCGATTCTTCTACGAACCAGCTTAAACAAAAAAGGAATTTCAGTTGATTGTTGGCTACTCTTTTATGAACTTGACCGACCTAAATGATGACAAACAAGGGAACCATACATAGTATAATACCTTAATTATTGGTATATATTTATTTCCTGTACACCATAACATACATTTAACAAAATCTTTGATGCATTATTTATGAGTGTGTATAAGCAAAATATGCAATAATGAATTGAAGCTTAATATCTTATAACTATTTATAACATATGAAGATTGTGAGTACTATAGTGTTATGTACTTCAAATTCGGATAAGTATATTATTATAAAAAAGAATACCCATATGCCTCCAATTTAAGCTATTATATAGCTAGCTAGCTAGATAGCTATTTCTTTATAATACTACAATTAGTACGCAAATATTATTAAGGAACAATTGTATAGGTGCATGAGTAGGCTGTGTGCATGCGTAAGATAAATATATATAAATAATATGTACATACATATGTATTCCTTTATTTGGAATTTAATTTTGCTTCAAATATCATACCATAATTTTGTTATCCATTGATGCCTTCATGCATTCGGTGCATCTATAGATACTTAGAATGCCCGTTTTATTTAGCTGAGTAATGATTTATGTCTACAGTTTATACCTACTTTGTATACCATATATACCTGCTTTATATACTGCATTTATTTGTTTATATACTAAATAGTTATGTTTGTATTTTGTGTATATTTATATGTACTACGTTGATCTATGTACATATTAGATGTACTTCATTCATCTGTTTGTATACAATATATACTACACTTATATGTTTATATGAACCAGAAATGCTATTTTTCAATTAAAATTTATCTGTTTGTGCGTACTAATTTATCTACGTGTTTTCTTCATGCTTAACATGTTTAGCTACTCCACTAAACCAGTCCTAGCCATTTCGTGAAAGCAACGAAAGTTGGACTGTCCAATTGTTCGAGAAATTGATACAATTAAGGGGAGTTAACGGTTCTACAAAATTAAGACCTCCAAAGTGTACCTTCAATCTCCTACAACTTTTATAAAACTTTCTGTTCAATTGCTTTTCATATTTGCATTTCTTTTTTGAATCTGCAAAATATTGATTTATTTGCCTTAGAACCTCATCGGATCTAGCATATACCTGACCCATCCCTCCTAACATAATTTGTACACCAAACGTACAACCTAGGGAAAGAAAACCCATAAATCCTAAACGCATAGCATTTTCCATCGTCCAAGGCATAGTGATGACAACTGTAAGGCCAACAGACTGAAATACTGTTCCTCCTGCCATGCCAATCATCAGTTCCCATTGGTGAACTTGATTCATCAGAATTTCCAGTACTTGCATGATTCGATATTGGTAAGATGCTGCTCTAAATTTTATTTTTCCTGTGGTAACTTCCTCGTTGAAGCTGTCAAGTAATCAAATCATTGCGTAAATTTAAAAATTAATGCCAAATATTTATAATGAAAATAAACATCTCACATGTCCAAGTATTCCCGCAGAGTGATTGCCCCAAAGATTAAAATTCCGACGTACGAAAGTGCAACAACATTGTAGCCAACGATCCATATCCAATGGTTAATAATGAATATTAAAAATTTTGACACACCGTTACAAATTTGATTAATTATTTGGTTGTGACTGGTGCAACTTGGAAAGACTTTGCATTCTGGAATAAGCCAATAACCAGCAATTGAAGGACTGCAAGGATTTTTCCAGAAGATTCCATAAATGAAAAGTATTGGTAGCAAAATTACAGTAAATTGCATCCCGTAGCCCATCCATATATTCAGAGAGGCTACAAAAGAGATTTTTTGTTTTGATTTATTATGGCTGGTGATTCGATTACACAAACGAATAAGTCCGTTGGTGACCGAACAAATTGACAAGGCCTCGCGTCGAAATATTTCTAAAGTTGCATTAGATACTATTAATATGTATATCTCAAAGACGTAGAGAACTATTTGAGTAAAACCCGAGTTTATAAAGTTTGTACGACAAATTAGAGCTTGCCCAATTATCAAAAATATAAATAGCCTGTTCACCCAGACTTTTCTTTTGAGCTCCACTGATCTTTGAGAATGATTTTTGTAAAGTTTTATCTGAGAATCGGTTGAATCCCAGAAGAAAAGTAGGCTGTTTAAAGCACCAGATAGTTGGACACTTAGTTTAAGAAGTTTTAAGTAATTTTGAAGCATTGTGATTTTTTGTGGTTTCAGAAATTTTTACAGTAAATACCCTGCCGTATGGATTTTTAGAAATATTAAAGGGATGACGTTTTATTGTTGGCATGAATTGCTTCAAATTGAGCTAGGACGAGGTTTTGTATTTTACAATTGAACTCGATCGAATAGAGGACAGACTTGAATATCGTACTGTGTCTTTCAAAGCTTTTAGTGGCAAAGTAAGCCAAATTTCCAAAATTCTAAAAATGATATTCCATTGAAATTTAAAACTAATATTAATTAAATTACTGGCATGTTCAGTTATCTTGCATTTCTGTAATTTAAACGTGCCAATATTGGTTTGGATGTCGGGCTGTCTACCACGGCAAAAGATTGAGCCAGTAGATTTAAAAGAATTGGGCGTCAGAGTTTTACTTTCAATATTACATTTACTAAAGGCATGAAACGAGCGACTAAAACAGTGAAATATTAAAAAATTAAATTAAACTTGGATAAAGACACCTTTTGGATTAAATACAATTTAGATATGCTGCTCTAGCTATATTTTGTTAAATTAATTTGGTTAAAGGTTTCGTAATTTTTTGAGTTTATTTATTATTCATGTATATATTAATACCCGCTTCTGGTAATTATTTGTGGGATTGCTTATGGAATAGTACATGATGTTTTCTGATGGAACTTATATATTATTGTCATTCGACCAATAACAAAATTAAAACTACTGCTGTAAAGCCGCGTGAAAAAACAACCGAAAGGAGTGATGAAAATTTTAATAAGTAAAAGGATTTATAATTATTTAATGCCATTTAGGAAGGATGTAAACCTGACCCGGCACCACGACCTTCCGAATCTTCGATCTATTTGGGTTCTCCAATCGGCAAATCAATAGGGTTCTGGGTTTTGTGATAAGACCTGTGAAATCTGTGTGCCAAATTTGGGCTCAATCAGTGCATATGGATGGAAGTCATCGTGTCCTGACTTACAGACAAACAACTTAAACGCATAAACTACTCTCAGAAGCGAACCTCTTGGATCTCCACCTTTTTCAAGTGTTTCAAAATAATTTTGTTGGTAATTATTGACAGAATATTATGTCAACATCACTCAAGTATTGACTGAATCTGGTATCGCTTGCCAGCTCAATTAAATTACTAAAAACCAATTATAAAATTATTGTCTAACGTTCTGTAACAACATATTATTTATAACATGAGCAGGAAGGAACTCTTAGCTAACAATAATCAAAATTAAAATATCATGTCACTTAAAGCACCTGACAGCTAGTATTTAAAACAAAGAAATTGAATTTGATAACTGTAATCAGATTTCAAATTAATTTTACCACGTCCAGTCGCCCACTTGATTGACTAATACATGTTGTATTTTTATGGTAAAAGGTAGGAGATTTAATGAATCGTTTCAAACAGGTTTGGTTAATGAGGAAAAAACTTTCGCAAACCCCATTAATGGAGTTAGACAACTGGGCATTGAATATTTTATAACAAATTTTCCTTCCGAAATTTAAAATGAAGAACAGCAACGCCGTCTCATTCGATTTTTATTTATGTTACATAATATATAAATATGTAACTCTTGTTCCTATTGCGAAATTTTTACTAATTTTAATTTACTAAATGTGTTTTGTCAAAAAAAAGTTTGTTTTACATCTGTAAAAAGTAGAAAGCATTACAGTAGAATAAAATCATCGGCATATTGTGGGTTGGTATTTATGAATATTTTCGCTAAACATGTCTTAAATTCTTGCGAGCGTTTTCGACACGAAAGCTTGTGATGAAGATTAATTTTCTGTAATGAAATAAGACGCCGATGTTCTAGACCAGAAACTAGAATCTAGTTTTGCCTTAATTCTGTTGCTACCATTTAAAACATAGTGAGCATATGGCATAACTAAAAGTACTTCGTGTAAACCGTGAAATCTTGTTTCATCATGGCCATTACGTCGGCATTTGTGAATTGAGTTCAAGTGTTTAAGCGCGTCAACACATTTACTTAGAAGTATCAATACCAACGTGAGCTATTTACCAAGTACGGTATAGAAAGAAGGTAATCAAACGTATAGACATGATTATATGATATACACCAACTAGATCATCAGTCGCCTAATGGTCAATGAGCAACGTCAACTGAAAACACCAACAGCCAAGTTGAATCCAATCTTTGATGAACTAGCAAAAAATCAGCAATCTTGGGCTCGAAAACTACACACATTCTGACATAGTTCCAAATAATTATCATATTGTTCTTAGGTGATCAATTCTAAAGCTACTTTCAAAGCTAAATCTTCCAGGAGTAATTGATGAAGCTGAAATTAAATATAATCGGCAATGAATTATTGGGACACAAAAATAAAACATTCGGCTCTACTAGTTAATTTATCGGCTCCAAATCGACATTTTT
>JAQIWO010000655.1:0-13065 GCA_034695405.1 Entomobrya muscorum | reverse complement strand
CTGTACTCAATGTGCATTTAACTAAATGCTAATTAAACTTTTAATAATCCATTCTTGAATATCCGCTGTTAAATATTATTATTTACATTGTAATGATGGGTCGATATTCAGTTGCGCAATCGGTACAGCAATCAGGATCGCAGAAACCACAGGAATTTTTTTTATGCCAGTTATGACAATGTTGATAAGCTTAGGATGTTTTTAGCACCTGTAAAGATGAAGTGATACAATGAACAATTATAATACTAAATATCGATATTAATTACGCTGCTTTAAGTGTTGAACTTTATGTTTATATGCCATGTCTTAATCTCCCTTGCGAAAATGTACCCAATTTGTGTCCATGAAATTAACTTCGAGAGCATTAAAACAAACCAACCTAAATACCTGCGAGCATAGAAAGGGAGTGTTTGTAAAGCCTACTTAATCCTATCATAGAAATCCTAATGATTTAAAAATTTATGTTACATTTTGCTAATTTGTTAAACCAATGTACAATGTATGGAAATTTATATTATTTATCTAATAAAATAATGTTTCGTAGACTCGATTTATTCTTTTTTCAACGCCAGAATGCGCAACGACTCAAACCAAAGGGTTGAAAAAAGCAAATTATCCAATAAAATACTCCAAATTGATTCTCACTTGAATTATCGGTGTAAAGGTAACATTACAACCAACATATAATTTACTGGTTAAATTTTGATAACATAATTTAATTAATGTTAGTTTATATAAACTCTTTTAAAACTACAACTGGAGCAATCACAAAGTGCTAGTGCCCGATAAGAGTATGAATTATCTAAGAAATAGCAAGAATGAAGCAGCCAACTATGACAAAAGTCATGTTGTAATTTAAGAAGAATAGTTCAGATGGTAAACTTCTTATACATTATACAGTGGCGAGACACGTCAATTTTCCTTAATAATTTTATGAGAAAGTTTCTTGAAATTCCAAATTACTTTCTCCTGTATATTTTCAAATGACAACAACAATCAAGCAAACTACATGGAAAGAATTTAATCACCCGGAAAATAGACGTAGTCGTAAGTAGTATGTATGTAGTAGCAGTTTTTGGGTGATCGTGGAAAATCGCATGTGTCGAACTGTATTCCGTATAAGAACTTTTCCAATATACCATTTTTTCTGTTTCCCCCATAGGAAGAAACATGGCACGTAAAATCAAAATTATTTACAGTTCTTCCCCAGGACCCGACCATAATTTGTCTAACTTTATGGACGTTTATTTTCGATTTGCATATTTTCTGTGCTGTAGCCCTTTCCATCTACATTACAAAACACTTGGCACCAGTGCCCGTTCCTCAAAAAAGCGAAACGGGATCCAAAAAATATTTTTCTGGATACTTAACTCGTTAGAAAAAAATTATATTATTTATCGATTACGAGAAAGTTATAGGAACGCCCTTTCCGGAAACAAAACCAATCCTTCGGAATACTTTGAGCTGGTTAATATTTTTTTAGTGAATATTTGGCGGTTATTCATGTTGAAAAAGTTTATTTTTAGCGGACATCAATATCTTGACATTGTGAACTATATCCAGGAAAAATATAAAAACTCGACATCTGGAAACATCAGGGTAACTTGTTATATTGGTATTAATTTTCATCCACACGAAATTAAATGAAGGGAAAACTTACTTTGACTTGCTGGTTTATGGATTAAGATGAATCTTTCCATTTTTCTGTTTTGTTTACTTTTCACCACAATGGCAATTTTACACGGAGCGTAGGAGAATTGAAGGAATTTTAAACCTACACCTGGTGATAGTTTAAAGTTCCATCAACGTATTTTCGAACACTCCAACAACCCAGGTAAATTGTTAATACCCAAAGTCGTATTTCATGATATCAAGTAACTTGCGTAGCATTGTTGAGAAGGTCGTGACAAATGTTGAGAGAAAAATGATAAGTTTTTTTATCATACCATTTTTTCATTCAAGACTATTTTCAGTTAACGCTTACATTTGAAGCTATATTTATATTTAATACATTATTACATATCTAAATTCTTCCACGAGAATTAATAAACTTTCATTTCACTACAAATTTTATTTTCCTTGCACAACAAATGTTAAATACTTCAATATTGACTTAATCATAAATTCATGAGCATATAGATTAATAATATTCATTAGTGTCACAAAATCGTATATTTTCTAATAGTTTTCTTCTAGAAAAACTCATGATTTGTAAAGTGTAGTGCAACTGGCGTGCAAGCATTACAAAGAGGATTGGGAGGATTGAGAGGATTATGTGTTTTGTAGATTTTCCGTTCCAGCTCAACACTTTCGTGCAGAGAGAAGTCATGCTATGCTGCGCTACGCTTATCATAGTTTTCTACTTCACTCTCCTGGACAAAGTAGTGAAGCAATCTCGGATTGCCCCATTTGGCTACGCGGATTGGAGACTCAAATCTTATCCAGAAAGTTCTCCAGCGTGCTCGACATTTGTCCATGAGGCAAAACATGCTTGCTCACTCCGCTACTATTACTACTACTCTAACTTTACTTTGGTACTTTTGACCACTCTTGTCCAGATTGCCATCAGAGGCAGTCGCAACTCTTGTAAACCACTTCGGTGGTGAGCCTGTGTGCTCTTTGATATTTTGTTCTTGGCCATAAAGGCCCTTTATCATTTTCAGTATTTTCTATGTGTTTTAAAATAAAGGTCAATTAGTTTTCTATTAACCTTCTCCTGCTATTTGTTTGGTCACTTATTTGTTCATAAGCACTGATCCTGAGATCGAATCCTCTTCTATGAAGCAACATTTTATGAGAAGTTTTGGGGTAAAGTAGATAGCCAGGAGCCTCGAGCATTTCATACCGACTTCTGGGGATCATTAAATCTTTCGAAACCCCTCATTTTTCAACACATTATGTTATGTCATGTTATGAGTAAAAGTAGGAGTTTTTCCGATGCAAATAGTAGTAGTATCTACTAACTGATTGTAGCCAGTTGAGTTTGGCTTTGTGGATATCAATTAAAGATATTAGCAATTTTACAAACAAAATTCGTTTAGGAGTAAAATTGAATATTTTGTGGTCAATATTACTTTTTCATGATGCGTAAATCATTTTAATCTGCAAAAAACGTAATGTCGATTAGATTTAAAGTGGAAGTGGAAGATTATTAGTTACCGGACACGGAAAATCTTACACGCGGACCTGCAACGCAGATTTTCCGTCCCTAAAAAAAATTCGTCTCTTGTCCGAGGTGAAACTCCCGCATAAGCAACAAAAAAAGATCTGTTTGTCCCTTGTCGACGGAAACAATGTGCAAAAACATGAATAAAATTAGCAATATTTTGTCCCTCAGAAAAAATTGCCCCTTGTCCGAGGGCAAAATCTCTCATGAGCAAACAAAGGAAATATCAGAAAAAAATTTTTGAGCATCTGTCGTAAAAAAAATCCCCTTCTTTACTATCCTTTGGGCTTGCTTGCGGCAGTTGCTGCGTTGCGTAAGATTTTCCATGTCCGTTAGTTATTACCCCTTTTCCTAAAACTAAAAAATTAAATTAATTTTTAAATTGGTTTAAATGTTTTAGAAGTCCTTGTTAATTTAAAGTGGTTTAACGTACTAGTTAACTATGAAGGAATATCAAATGGTTGTAGTTTTCTTTATTATTTTGTTAATAATACTTTTTTGACTTATATCTTTTAAAGTGTGTTCATCATGTATTGTTGTGAACATTTTATTTGTATCTACAGTTCATCAAGTACAAATGTTGATGTTTACAAAAAACCAATCAAAAAATAAATGTCGTCAAAAATCTCCATAAAAGCAGTGACAGCCCATACTCGTTTCATGTTAATGTTGGGCTTAGTCAGCAAATGCAATTAGAGCGTCAACATTATAAAAACAATGGTGGGTGTACTAAGTGTGTATTTTTTAAATAAATAAAAACTAACAAGTGACACTAAGACCACTTAAACTCCAACAAATTAGGTTTAAATTCGATAAGGAGTTCAAGGTTTTGTTAATACATTTGCAATCTTCTTTCGAAAATCTGTCTCAGTCTTTCAATAGAGCTTTATAAATCATGTTGACTGAAGGAATCCGAAAAACTCTAGAGCGTCGACTAGGCTTATTTGCCAAATACACGCTGTCCTCTGGCTTTTACTGGGATAAAAGTCAACAACAATTTGTACCACTTCGATCCTACTTATTCTATTCTTGGTGTGCCGAATATTACGTTGGTCACCTTTTTCAACTTTACCTTGCTGGCTTTCTATACTTCAATTTCTACAAAGAAATCATCTTAGAAGACTCTTTGGGTTCTGTTTCCCAATCTAGTAAAAGTCAGGTCGTTCTACTTACATGTGTCGGTGTCCTATTCTGGTTTTTGCTGACTGGCATCCTTGCATTGGGGTCAATTGCGATAAAATTCAACCAAAAAATTTTGCATTCATTGAATCAGCTAATGTCTTTAGAAGCATTCATGGAAGCGCGGTTCGACATACCGGGAAATGGTGTGTCAAGCAATTCTAAGAAATTGAAAACGTTAATAAACATGCTTTGCATTCTGCCTTTAACCTTTCCCCCAATACTTGGTGGTTCTCTATTTCATCCCGCTGATCCAATTCGGAATGTCATTGAAAATTTCTTTGAAATAGAGATAACCCTGCGCTCTGCATTTGGCTGGGCAGTACTTGGAATTGAAATTTGGGGAACATTGGCTATGATCGGAATAGTTGCGACTGTCGGGGTCCTCGGGGTTGTTACTGTGTTCAGCTGTGAGTATTGCATTACAGCACAAATGCCGTCAGAAGATGCATTAGTTTTCACAATTGGTAGAAACTCTTTTGTGGCAACTGAGCACTTTGGTAATGTCGGTGAAACAAAGGTTGTCTTGTTGTATCGCTCAATGCAAATCATGGCTGGTTCGACAAACTCCATTTTTGCAAATCTCCGTATGGCATATCATGGCGCTGCGATGCTCATAATTGCTGTAGTTTCGAGCTTTGCACTAATTCGTTACAATCAATTGTTACTAGAGTCGTTGATGGGTTACTGCATGGCAGCAGTTCTCGGAATTTGCATGTCTTTAAGCATATTCATATTTTATACCGAATGCGAAATCTTGGATGGAGTAGAGAACAAAGGGAAGAACTACAGAAATCGACTTCTTAATTGCGCACAACGGCAAAGTTCAATACATAAAATCGCGTTGTCTTTTAGGCCGATCGGGGTAATGACGACATATCCGTTTTGTAATGTGAACAAGAGTACATTCCTGGAGTTGTGCAATGTGATTGTAGATAAGTTGGTAACTCTTTTAGTAGGAAATTAGTATGTCATTTGTATGTTTTAGTAATGTTCTTTGTTTTAGGTATTCTTGCATTGGTTACTGGTTATAAGCTAATTATTATAATAGTTTTTAAAATTGACCAAAAAACAATTGGCTTTACGCGTACTTCTCTGCATTATAAAACGTGTGAAATTTTGTTATCCAGATAGCAGAAATTCAACTAATTTGAACGGTTTTCTAGTTATCTTATCTTCAATTTGGTGAGTAAATTGTTAAAATTGATACTTTATCAGAATGATTGGTATTTTATTGGCTTGCTGGTATAAAAATTTGTTTTTGATTCGAATTTCGAATAAAAACCATTTAATTGATGGATTTTTTAATAAGCCTTTGCTGTTTGTTGTGTTTGCATGAGTGTTAGGATCACAGGTAGCATAATACGATAAACATGTTTTTCAAGTCCTCAAATTAAAAATGTTTTACAACTTCAATAAACTTAAACGTTTTACACGAACCTTGTAAGTGTAGTTAATACCACAACATGTAAAATACAAAATACAGGGTATTATTTTTTTTCAACATATAGTATATTTGCATACATAGCTTTTACATTGATATAATAGGCCCATCAGAGCTGACATGTATCAGGTTATACGACATGGTGAACGCAATAAGTTAAAAAAATTGCATGATATAAAATATTAAAAATCTCCAGCTATTTAAACACTTTTTGCATCTTGTTTGCACCATGATAAAAGTTTAAAGAAATTTGCATGAGAATATAATCTATAAATTGATTAACATGAAATTTTGCGGAATTGAGAATAAATTATAGTTTACTGGGAAACCCCGTTTAGTCAACTAATAAAATTACTGCATAGGCGGAAACTTCTCGACGGTATCGCTGCGATAAATAAATCATCAAGCAAAGGTGTTTGGTTCGTTTTTTTGACAGAATTGTAAAAAATATTTAAATATATACATTACATCGATTTTAATGGTTTATTGCATGATAAATGCCTAGATAGATTCCTTAATGCCTACCCAAAAAAACTCATTAATTCCTTTTGAATTTATTTCTCTTCGCGATATATGTATGAAAAAATATAAGATAAGATGCTGGCATATATGGCATGAGAGGATGGTTACACGTGGAGTGAAATTAATAACCAGTTTTGAAAACACGAAACCGATTTTTACCTTCAACGAATTCAGAAAAGGAATTCGGGTCTTTATTTTTTACACTTTCTCAGTCTAAGCCTAGCCAAAACTATTGCATAAAAAATTTTATGCTTTCTTTTGAAAAATTTATAGGGAGCTAATCAATTGGCAAAACAATATTTAAATTAACAATTAGCTTTGTTTTGGTATAGTAGTTAACAACTACTTTTTCTTTACAAAATTTGATTAAATTAATTATAAAAATTACGTTAAGTTGAAAGATTAAATTGGGCATCCTTTTTTGTAGCTAGTATTCTCAATTATCTTCGATGGAAACATAAAGAAATTCTCTATGCTAATGCAATGTTATATAACATGTTACATGATAGTTGTGTTTGCTATGTCTTATTTGCTTTTTATTTTAAGTTTATCATTCAAATTTTATAAACATTCACATTTACAAACAGCTTTTAAGTTCCTAAACAACTTCTGAACAGATTTGTTTTGGAAGTCATACTTGCTTAAAAATAAGTTTCGTAATCGTTTAAAATATTTCAAAACTTATTTTCTAATTTTCTAAATCGAGTAATCTATTTCAATTAGCAATTAGTTTCAATTAAAAACCATAGTTCAATTAACATCCTCCTTTTTTTAAGACATCCAATAAGTAAATAACAATTACTTTCATATGAAAACTCTTCGATCAATTAGCAATTATCTATTCATTAATTTTTAATTGTAAACGATGAATACAATTTTCTAATTCCTCAGTTGATTAAAGCTGAACTTGTAATTGCTTATTATAAAAAAATACAACTGAAACCAAAGTATTGATTTGAGATATTCAACTTCTTTTCCCGAATTTCCAAAGTACTTCAAACAGATAAACCTTTCTAGCAATGTGATTGATGGTATAAATTGTATGTGACGATTATTTTACGCATCTATTAAAAATGCTAATTAAAAAAACACGCACTGCATAATGTTAAACAAGCAATTAAATAAAAAATCCTGTTACAAAGGTAGTTTCTTGTACTCGTTGCGAAATTTTTATACATTAAAACTTGTGGTAAAATAATATGTTATAACAGTTTGACTTGTAGACGTTAATCCCTTTTCCAACAACTCAACATCAACTATAAAAATGTGATAAACATAAAAGTCTTATGTAAAAATTATTTCAATATTGTAAAAAAAAAAATAAACGCCAATTATCTATGGAATAAGTTTTTGTTTCCAAAATGAGGAAATTAAAATGTTGCTTTGTAACGCCACGCACGAACACAAAACTTTGGTAGCCTTGGAAAACCTTTATTCCGTTTATAAATGTGTGCATTTTTATTTAGGTTTCACTTTACCCCACTCAATGTAAATTTCAACTTGCACAAAAGTAAGGCTTAAGTGCGAAAATTCAAAACCCTGTCAAAGGGTCAGCTATGAATTTCCATCCAGTAGTTCCAGTTTTGCACCATCGAGATGAAAAAAGATAAAAATCCAATAACACCTATTTTAAAATGTAAACTATATTTTTCAATTTTAATTTTTTTTGTGGAAAAACCAATTAAAATGGCACGAGTTTAATGCCTACTTAAAATATCCTTGTAGTAGTTGAGTATTATTTTGACAATCCCTCTCCCAAATGAGCGTTTTTTAACTGCTACATAATTTCTTAGTGCCTTAAAGCTGATCTACTACCATCTATAAAAATGTTCATTTGTAAATCTCCCCATAAATTTTCCAAATATTTTGTGTTCATTTTTATGTTCCCTATTTTATTTTTATTCGGAAATACGAACTCTTTTGAGCTCATGCTCAATCCAAAAAAGTGCTACAGTACAACCATCTATATAGCAGCAAGTAAGCTAGCGCCCACATTTACCAGCCCAAACGTTTTACCAGAAATAATTTCATTGAATTATCAGTCAAATTTTACTTTCATTTCAAATCCTATATTAACGTGGGTGGTTAATACTAAATTACTAGAAATAGTTCCACTGCAGCAGCCTTTGATTCCAGACTTGACTAAGCTGTACATTTCTGAAAAGTACAAACATCGTTTAATAAATACAAACTGTATTTAAATTCTAACTGATGTCTACACAGTTCAGTCTAGTCATCTTCTAGGAAACGTCTTATTTCCATCTGACGAGCATTACTTCACTCTTTGGAGTAAATGGCTTCAAACTGTTGGTGCTGGCCGAATCTTAAGTTTTAAGCCAGAAACAAGTACACTATTAGCTTTCACGGATAACAAACTGTGGAATCCGAATAGAAATGTTCATGATACTTTGTACACTGTGCCATTGCCCGTTTTTGTGATTACCCTAAACTCCACGCTTGGAAATCTCTATAAAATAAATTGGGCATGTCAATTTTGTCAAGTTAACAGAGACCTCCTGATTAAGCACAGTATATTTATGGCAACGTTTACGCAAAATTTACTAGCTAGCTACACTGAGGGAGTTAGCAGGAAAGCAAGAATCTACGCCTTGACATTTTTGCAGAGTCAAATTCCTGCGCCATCAATCGTCATTAATATTCAAGACGCTATTTTCCAAACTGAAATTCAATCCTGTGGAAGATTTGAAACAAGAAACGAAATATTCACCTCAAACAAATACAAACCTTTCGAATGTAATTCCTTTTTACCGTTTATTTTGGTTTTGTCCGGACACCGATTAAATTTGACAGTGATTTTTCAAAGTTCATTGAGAAAGCAACTGAATGGTTTGATGCCGAAAGCTTATGTGTCCTGTCAAAACGTTGCTTCAGAATTCAATTTTAAAAATATCGTGTTTCCTGAGACACATGAATTTCTTCGCATTGCACAGGGCCACATTGCTTTTACTTACAAGTCAAAAGAGGAGGTTTTTCAGTTGATGGAATTATGGAAAGTCCTCGGAGGAAACTTTGATGGCTACCTATGGTCCTATATTTCTATCTCTATTTTGATTTACATGGCGCATTGCAAGGCAGTGTCAAATAAACAAGTTAAATTAGTAGCAATTTTCATGAACTCCATAAGAATAGCTCTTCAAAAGTGTTCAGCTTACAGGAGAGCAGTAGATATTATTCTTGTTGCGGTGTTTACTTTATTAGCGTTTTTGTATGAGTTTTACATGACATCAAAGATGGTTGCCCCTCCGGAGTTTTACATCGCTGAAACACTGACGGAGCTGCTGAACCGCCAATACCTTCTGAATGATGACACAGTACGTCAAACATGGGCAGACAATGCAACACTTGAAGCTATGAAAAAGGAAAGAAGAATCGTAATGTATGAAAATTTTAAAGATGACTTGAAGTCAGAAGAATTCAGTGGTAATATTTCGGATGCCAGTTTTTGGAGATATACAATGCAAAGAGGTAATCATGAGACATCAAGTTTTGCTGATCATTCAACGATAAATATTGCAACGATGGACATATATGATAAAGAATATAGCAGGCACTTAGATAGAAAAAATACATTAGGACTATATCGTGTGCGAAAATTGTATGGAGGAAATTCTCTAAGATTTTGTACAGTAGACTCAATACTGCGCACTGAACTAAAAAATGCCGCCAGTAGTCTTTTGTATGAAAGTGGAATAGGGAATTGGAGAAATAAATGGGATTCTTTGACATTTAGAAATCTCGTGGGGGAGGTAGAAGAACTTGGTGTGGTTCAAATGAGCATTGACAAAAAGGTTATATCAATTTTCATTTTGTGTGGAATGATTACCTGTATTGCAACATTTGTATTTGCTATTGAAACAGGGTCTCATATTTCATGGAAACTGATTATGTGGAGCATATTAGCAAAACTTAGACGGTTTGTTGCTAAACTAAAAATAATGGTTAAACTTTTTAACAGGTTTACTCGTAGCTTCACATCTTAATTCGATTTTGTTCCTGAAAAACATTTGTTTAATAAAAATATAGAAACATTGAAATTCCTTTAAATTAATAGAAATATTTCATGCATTAGTCTACTGAGAATCTAAATAAATGTTTATGTGAAACAGTAAGCATAGACATCCATTAAATTCTCCCCTGCTGTGCATTCATATTCTGCACTTGTATTCAAATAATAAACTGATCAGATATTGCGGATTTTAATGAGTTGATAGACTTTTACTGGAAGATTTGTTAAAGTTTATGGGTAAATAAATAACATACTTGGTAGATGAAATTTTTCCTTTCCCAGAAAGGTTTAGTTTAAATGTTAGAAGCAAAACATTGTCTTTTGTGTGCATTTTCATGATTGAGTTTCACTGCAAGAAAAATTAAATTGATTGTATAAATGCCCTACTTATTAAAATATTATTGTTCTCCAGTCAAAAATAATACTTGTAAACTATTGTTGCACTCTTGTCGAAAATGTAATTTTGTGAGCCAATATCATAGTTTCGTAATTATATAGAAATCTAGCTAAACTTATTTTAGTCTTTTTAATATATTTTAGCTATGCAGTCATAATTTCTCTTCATATCAAGTTTAACATTAATTTAGTAACGTAACACTGTTCATTGTAATTTTGTTAAATATGGTTTTTTAAAGATTAGAATAAGTTATACATTACTTTCCTATTTGCGTTAGGAGAAAAAGAGCATGTAATATTTCAGAAACACCACAGGATTCTGAATAACTGTCGATTATATGATCAATTCGTAAAAGCATCGAAAACAAACTAAATAATAGGATAAGGATAATTTTGAAAAATAGTTAACTATTAAATGGTTAAATTACATTATAATGTACTAGACTGTTTCAAACATTATTAATAATAATAATTTTAGCATGATAATTATTTTACAGATATCCATGCATTACCTAAGCGATAGAAGAAGTTTAAGTTTGAATTACATATCTTGCTAAATGAAGTGTCTGTACAGTTGTTGTAATATGATTGTTCTATATTTAAATAAACGCTTTGAAAGTAGTTAAACTATACAAAATATAAAACTGCTTGATTAGTGTTTATGCAAATGCACAAAAATGCTAAAGTGTTCTTCTGTAATTACGGTAAAAATAGATATTAAATACTTAATTGATTTGATTAAAATAATAAATATGAAAATTGAAAGATATTTTGTATATCATCGTACAAATTTCATGTTTTTATGATTGCAAATTTTTAACGCGTATTGCCCTGTTTTATTTATGATTGCTGAAATAAGCAATTACTTTTTAAATATTTAAATGCCAACATCTTGAAACATTGTCAATAAAAAACTTGTCATAAGTAAAAAGTTAAAATTTAGATAATCTATATAAAACCGCCTTATGTATTCTGAATAATGAATGAATTTCGCATGATTAACTTCTTAAAAATTGGCTTATAAAAATCAAACAATCATAAAAAACTGTTCAGTCTACTTACATAAAGTGATCCATCTCCTTAGAATATGATTTTTTTAAACACAAAACGCCAAAGATCAATTTTCTCACCTGAAAAGCATCAGTTTCTGGTCCATGAAAACTTTTTTCCCTAATAAAAAGGCCTTTCAAATTTAAATTCACTTGTAAAATGTGCAGCTATTGAAATATTACTGTCAAACGCACTGAAATTTAATGAATTATTTGTATGCTGCATCTGTTCATTAAGGCTGACAAATAATAATCTCAGAGGCCTGAAGAAATAATAACTGTAAAGTTTCCATACGTTTGAAATATTAAGTACCTCATGAAAAAAAACTTGCAAATGGGATTTTGTCCTCGGATAAGGGGCGAAAACTTGGAGACAAGGGCAATAATTGCACGTATTTGTTTTCTTCATCTTCAACGTACGAAAATAATGTTTTCCCCCTAAATTTGGCCCTGGGACAACGGTCGATTTCTTTAGGGACAAGTTGGAATTCATGTAGTTTGATTAGCATATATTTCATCATGCCATTCAAATCATCTATAATACAACATTATTTTAAACTTATATTTCAGCATTTACAAATCTGATTGCTATAATATTCCAGTACAACATATGACTGAGTAGAAACTGTAAGTTTTCCGCCTGACTTCAGAACCAACTACTCGAAAAGCGTACCATACTAATACAAACTGATAAAGCATTTTTTTTCATCGCAGGTCAGGTCACATCACAAGCTGAGCCCTATCCCTTTGAATTCATTTTGAAGAAAATCAATTAAAAAATCACGAATATCATGCCTTATGAAAAAGAAACTAAAAAGCACGAATATAATTCATGGGTTGGTGACTATTTTTTACAATGTCTTATGTCCCAAGGACAAGGGTTCCCCTGACCGGAGTACGGGCGGGAAATTTTGCCGGTGAACAATAATGCATTTGGGTGTCAATAATATTTATGAAATGCTACTTAGTATCTGTAATTCTTAGTAAAATTTTTATTGACGAAATGTTTTTAGTCGAAAAGAAAATTAATCCGAATGCGGACTAAAATTATGAGTCACTAATTTCCATGAACTATTTTCCAATGAAAAATATATACAAGGATTTTATAAAAAGTCAATTCATTTCACAGATAATAAAAATCATACAATGCGTTATTTTGGTTCACGTAAGAGTAACTGTTTACTATTTTATGTTTTTAAGAAATATTTTTAATTAAGTTGCGAATAGAATAAACCTCAAATGCCAATAGCATGTTATAGCGAATTTTAAACTATTATGTAAT
>JAQIWO010000654.1:0-13069 GCA_034695405.1 Entomobrya muscorum | reverse complement strand
CCTACGTTGTTGTGGAGTTACACACTCTTACATGATAGTAAAGGTTGGTAGGAGGAGTAGTAACATTTTATTGCTTTGCATTCACTCACTTAGCAGTCCGTCAGTGAATCATATTTTTCAGTATTGTGGTGACAGTCTTAACACAAGGCCATAAGATAAAATTAGTAAGTAGTGCTTTCGGCGAAAGAAACAAAAAGAGGAAGAGTAATTTTACATGATTATTCGTAACCCACGACAATTTTTTTTATAGATTTAAGTTAAATCATCATTACCTCAAAAATTACAAAAGTGACTTATTCAAGTATACGAAACATTACTTCAAAAAGTATTATATCACCGTCGAAATTATTTTTTTATATGCATATTTTCGAAACGAAAAACTTTTTTTTATCATAGTGTCATATATTTTTTTAAACGTGCGCCATGGCAAGTAAGCAGTAGTAAACATTTGCCGGTTTTACAACAAAAAGAAATTCATATTCACACTTTCATTTTAAGAAGCTAATTCATCTTCCTACAAAAAAGGATTTCATCTTCTTCTCAACGGGACGCTGCTTTGTTTTTGCATTTATAACATTCAAGGTTAACTCATGAGCATCCTCCAGAAGATAGCAGCATTTTTTATACAACTTAAGTTGAAGGAAAAAGTATAGTCTCTACTGCACGACTTGTGTGAATGTTTAATTGTCGTTCTTTGTGTGTGCCAGTGGGTTTACGTTTTTGTTGCAATTTCACAGCCTCAGTATCTGTAAGTGCAGGTAAATGGAAAAGTAATAAATAATAAGCGTTTTTTAACAGAGTGTCAACCTTCCCTAAAAATATCTATAAATAATTGTATACACAAAATATTATATTTAATACATGCACGTGCAAAATCACGCAGTAATAGCAGCTTATAAGGAAAAAGTTAACTTTAGAATTGTTGCCAATTTTACATTTTGTATATTAGAATTTCAGAAAACCAGAATTTTGCAGAGCATTACATTTATTAGAAGAACAAATATATTGATTGTCATTAATGTTTAATTACAAGATAGGCAATCATGAGAAAGTTGTTGTAAGACGAGGAGGAGGAGTCTCTGAGAAACAAAATGTTTACATATTTTCCCTGGAGTTATTCTTAACAGTGAAAACAAGACAGTGTTTATTTCTATTATTAATAAGATATGGACTCTTCTACATAACACTCTAGAAACAAATGCTAGTTAAAATAAAAAACAGCAATATTCAATCTCCTCTCTCTCTCGCTTTTGAGCAACATATATGTACCTAGGTTTCTATGTATGAAGGTATTTAATAGTGAAAGTACAAATACCGCAGAACTGACATCTGAATTTTTAAGCAAAAGAACTTCAGCGTTATAAGCTGCTGGAACCATTTTGCTTATTTATGAATATGCATGCATGAAACATTTTTCTTTACCAATATATCTTTTGGATGGGTAGCGTCGCAAATTTATTAATAGAAACAAATATCAATTTACAGAATTAAATTAATACAATTCGAATGGCAGCTCGCAAAGAACAGATGGTTGAAGGTATACTATTATTTATTCACTTTATTCGGAAGTGAGAATTAAGCATAAATAAAGCCTGATTACCTTAGTTTGCAATTCTGGAGAGTTGAAGATTTATTGGTTTGATTTTTTTCATTTTGTGATTTTTTATTACCCTGGCCCTAAAAAGGACTTCAGTACCTGATTTTCATCATCATATCATATTTCCATTTAATACGATTTCCAGTTCGCTGAATGACAATACATATACACTTTGCTAATGCTACATTGTAAAAGTATATTAATGCATCTATGTGTTGGCTCCCTGAAAAAAACCTGTACGATCTTGGTAAACATCTCGTGCACAAAATATAGGTTTTTAAAAATTCTCATTCTATTTCCTAATTGAAGTTTTAAAACAATTACTATAGTTGCCATAGTTAAAGCAAGTATTTAGCATCCAAAGAATGCAGATAAAATTGTATTTGGGTGAAATAAATTTCTACTCATGAAACCCACTCAACATATCCCTTTCTTTCATCTTCTACTTAAATTCTAGTGCCAGAAAAACAACCACCGCCACAAAAATATCTGTTTTGATGCCAAACACGGTATCTTCCACTAACAGCCAGTGTTATTGTTTGATTTTATGCCCTCCTTAAAATGATAATGGCTTAATCGCATGTAACCAGTCAGTAAAAGACGGGACATTTACCTTAAAAAAAACAAGAGATTGACCTTCAAATCCATGACTTTTCAAATGCATACTAAAATAAAAGCACTACGCGACAGAAAAGGCCTTTTGAACGTATAAAAAGGGTAAATTATGGCAAATGGCCCACGTAACTTTCATGTTAAAAGGTACAAATATTTTAAAATTGATCATCCACAGAAGTTTGCTTCTTAACAACGGGAAAAACGAAAAAAAATCGTATCCTAACTTGTATTTTTTGCAGAACAAACCGGTGGGCATCCGGGTATTTACTTTCTCAACGAAAGGCAGGGAAGCAACAGCTAAATTATAAATAACTCCGTCGCACATCCTCCCTCTTCAAGTCTAGCGCTTTTAAATATTTTAAAGAGATCCAGCATTAATTCTGCTCTTGGAGATGAGTAAACCTGGATTTTGAATGCAGATGTGTTCACTATTTTTGGGTAGCACAAGCATATTATGAGACGTATTGTGATTCGTAATGATCACTTACTAAACGTACGTCGAAGTTTACAATTTAAGCATAAGCAGTCACTGAAACAGTCGATTGAATCTAACCTTAAAGAGATTTTTTGAATTCTAAGCAGACGGTTGCACATAAGTTCTGATTTGGTGGTTACGGTGGTTTGGGAACTGAGATGAATGGTTTTTTCGCTCCCTGGCTGAGTACCAGTAAAAAAGTGTAATTTCTGATATAGTATTTGATGAATTTTACTTATTCCAGTTCTCTTCAAAATATTTTGTTTCCAATATTTGCAATGCCCGACTAATTGATTTTGAACTTAAGGGAAATATTTTCTTTCACCAACAAATGACTAAGCCAAATCTTCAGTCGAATTCTCAGAAACGTCATGATATTTCTTATCCATTTTCCTTCAGCACATTAATTTCGACCTAAAACCTTTCTGAAATACGTGATTACCACTTTTTGCACTGATGTCATCATGTTCTCCGGTGTTTTGTTTACAAAAGGGTTATACGTATGCACAAAAAATGCTGAAATGTCAAAGAAAGAAAACTTGGAACAGTGAACGTAATGGAGCTTTGGGCTTAACGTTCCCCTTTTTTCAAGAATAATGTAGAAAAACATGTACTTTCTTGATTTCACTCATTCTTGATGTTACAAAGAAAGGGCTTATGCTTATTTAAATTATGTACATGCTTCCTATTTGGTAGACGCAATTTTTGCTCAGCTTGTCTTGTTTTTACACCTGCTGCGAAAAAATGCACAACACAAAAAAGTATGAATTTAAAAGTATGCTTAGAATTTTTCCTGCGAATTATTTTACCTTCAGAATTTTTTGAGGTACAGTCAAGCTTTAATCTTGAAGCTTGGTGCTTTATGTTTAGAAATGTGCCTGAGTTCCTTGTTTGGAGCAAGTTTGATAGTTTTTCGTCAATTTTAGCGTACATTTGAAAGTCACAAAACATCTTAAGGAGTGACAATATTTTTATTTTTTAAACAAAGTTTTAGAGAATTTTGGCAAATCGCAGTTTAGCTTTGCTCGTTTTTTATAATTAGCTTTAAAAAACGAAGTTTCATACGTATACAGCTTTCAATGTTAATCAAACTCCAAGTTTGGAGCTCTACTTGAAAAATCGGAAATGGTTGCTCAGGCACAGCTCTTACTAATTGATGATTTATTGTAGAGTGAAGTTCGGCTTTTTACGTATTGATGGGTAAATTGTGAGAAACGATACTTTGTTGTGTTAAAGTAGTGTACCAGAGCATTAATTTTGTGTCTTAGGCTGAAGTTTTTTAATAGATTGTTGGCTTCCGGTTCTGCCTTGGAGCATGCACAATGTGACTCATAAAACGAAACTCATCGTTCCTATATTATTTATTGCTTTATTTCAGCCATTTACGTGCCACTCCCATAAATTGTTGAGAAAGCAGTGAATTTACAGAAAACATTTCAGTTTACAGCAGATAAATCCGTTAATTTATCTATTCACACAGGTTTTTGTACGAAACATTTTCGTTTAATAACACTTCAACAAAAATAAATAAAGGATAATGGTAGTTACAATTTAATGGAATGTGATTTCAGAGGAAAGAGAATAGTAAAAATAAACTTATACTGCACACTTCTGAGCTCTTTGAAGCTACATATATAGAAATGTAAGGTTAACTTGTTGTAAATTTATACAAATAAATTGAATAAAGTTATGCTTGATTAACTAGGCAAGCCAGAAAAAAACAAGTTTGGATTTATTTTTACCAGAGGTATTAAATTTTAATAGAAAATGCTGGTTATATATAATGAAAACAGCACTATAAAGTATGCCGTTTCACAACAAGATCTTCTTACCCATGCTGTAACTTTCACCAAGAAAACAATTTAAAAGTAGTCATTGTTAGCAACAAATTTTTGACATAAAAGCTAATAAATTAAGGTCTGAGAACAAAAGTTTGGAATCTTCGTGCTGCATTTCCTAGTGCATGTATTTATTAGTACGATATATTATTTAGATCAATATAAGTAAAATCATTACACATGGGTTTCAAGGTTAATAACTGTTTCGTGGTACGTTACCACCTCGTCTGTCATTGCCCATTTATTATAGCTCATGTTGCTTTACCATTTCCTTTTTAATATTCGTGTGGTTTATTGTGCAAAAACACACATCGTCTCTAAAAGTGTCACGCGATCCTTCCATGCGTTAACATTGCTTCTTGCCATCTTCTCCCTCTCGGTTTCAAATTCACCTTCACTCAAATAACTATAAACCCAAGAAAAATCTTGGATAAAAAATGTACTATTATAGGTCGTATAAGATATTAAATGACCTCAGCCATGATATCCTGCTCTGAAGAAGATTAAAATGGATTCATTCGTTTTCCGATGCGTGAATAATATCGAGTAAACTATAAAGCTACCAGCTGTTTTGTCATTGTGGCAGTAGCACAAAAGAAAAAACGAACAATCTTAAGAACCAGCCAAGCATGATGCCATCGTTACCAGTAACGAAGGAGAAGATGAGTTAATTCTATCGGCCAAATATATTACAGCTACAAGATGTTTACTACTGTTTTGTTTAATACGGTATTTAAAAATATACCTTAAAGCCATATATGTGATGCATTCTAGAAATTGAGATTGGTGGGCACCTTGCTTATTACAAGAAATCTAAACTGCTCGATAAATTCAAAAGTAAGGTACTGGTTTATCTTACGCCATACAATCCATATGTTTAATATCGACATCGTACTCAAAAATTTAAGTATGTGCAAATGAGAGCAGCCAAACAACGCACAACCCGTAAAAAGCAATCGTTTCTCAAGAAAAAATGTCTTAGAGACCTCATAACGTACTTAGCCATTTTAATCTACTTCATATAATATCCACCATCGCCATACCCATTTCGTCCATCAAGAAAGCAATTACATTAAATAATATAATTAATTAAAATATAGAGTGTAGCAAGCTTGGAATTAAATATGAGGAAGGAAAATAAACACAATAAATATTGTATACACTGTCGTGAGCGTTTTTCAGTGAAAGCGCGTAATAAATAACATAACAAACTTGCTGTGGGTAAAAAATGCTTGTTTCGTCGTCTTCTTTGAGTTCTTCTTATTCTTTAAATGAATACTGCCATTACAAAATTTCAATTATTATGGGCCTTGATTGCACGTATGCATTTATATTTTGACGATTATGATTGAAATTATAATGCAAAACATTTACAGCAAAAAAAGGAAATTCTACTTTTTTCTCCTCTTCCATTTAACTTTGCTTACTTGACACGTGCTGCAGCTATTGTCATATACTTTACATAACTACACAATTTTTAAAAGCAGCTAGATGAACAGAGTGACAGTCAAAAATAATATCACGGTCATACATTCAAGATTAAATTATTTTTAGCTGAGTGATCATCGTCATCATCAGCATTCCAAAAAACAAACTTGTATCCAATCTGCTTAAATGATGACTGGAAAAAAATCTAGAAGAAATTTGGTTAGGAAAGTCAAAAATATAAAGGTTTTTATTTGCTAGGCACAACACCAACAGAAAAAGCTATGCGGAACCTCCAAAAATGCTCAAGGGCCCACATCAAGACGAATAAAATATGTTATAAAGACCGGAAGAAGTTATATACGGACTATCATCGTACGAACGACATTAGGATGACTTTGCAGAAAGTATAAAAAAATGTATGCGTACTTGTGATGCTGCAATCAATCATTGTAATCTACTTTCGTTTTAAGGAACTCCTAAAAAGCCATTTACATCATCAGAATGAGAGAATAATATGATAGATGCTATCGTAAACATATTTGATTCTGCGGTACAAATTTCTTGTCGGCAGGGTCGGGTGGGGATGGAGATGATATGGTGAAATCAATAAAAAAAATTCCATACAGCTGGACATCTATTTATCCTTATATAAACGCATTTACAGCAATTTCTGTTATTTGCTTAAGGTATATACAATGCCGATCATATAAAGGCAAAAATTTATTTTAATAATATTTTGTTTTCTTTTTCTTTCAATGTTCCTAAGTCGTTCTATCTAACGTTTACCAATATCCGATCGCCTCGCCCTTTACAAATACCTTTAAAAAATTCAAAACTGAATATAATTAATTGAATGTCTTCGGAGCAGACGGCTTTAGATTTGCTGTCATCATTACTAATTTTGATGTAACGATGTGTGCACTCTATTCAAATCAACGCTTATTTAAATAATACCGAAATAAAATTTTAACTCCTTGTTTATTTTCTCTCTCGAAAGATAAAAATATTCAACTGGACAATACAATATTCTTCTTTTTTGTAAAATTTACAATTACACGCTTATTTCTAATTCCCTCTTTATTTTATTATCTTGTCCCTTCTCTGCACTTAAAAGAAATACAATAAGAAATTGATACATCCTCCACTCTGTGACCATGAAATGCCATCTAAGAAATAATAAAGCAATCATTTATTATTATTATTAACATTATCATCATCTGACTGGAAAATTGTCATTTTTTACAGGAAAATAACACACTTCTCTTCGGTCTATGAAAACACATACGGAGAGGAAATAACAAAAGACCATTAAATTCCTCTAACAAAAATTATTTTCGATCCTTGCTTCTCTCAAGATATCAATTCGGTTCTGGCATTCAATACCCTAAGGGTGGGTGGTCGGGCTTGACCCCGGGAGTTCCAAAATTGGTTTAATTTTTATTGCTGATTCTGATACAGAATTTTACGCTGATAATTTTTTTTCGGTAAATCATATACCAATTTTGCACTATGACGCTGTTGACGGGATCCGCCACTGTAGTTCTACAGTTCAACTGCATTTTTAACAATTTACTGATATTTTTACAGTTTAACTGCAATTTTAGCAATTCAACTGTATTTTTTACAGTTCTTTCTTTCTTTCTTTGCATTTTATTAACGTGATATTTGTTCAGTCAATACAGTCTGTTTTTAAAACTATATCACGGTACAGCAGTTTAAGTAACTTAAAATTAAAGTTTCTTAATTAACTTACTGCCAAAATGTTGATCCAATATTCAAAGACAATCAATTTACGAGCATTAGTAATATAACAATTTTTACTTTAAATTTTAATTTAAATGCAATTTGAACAGTAACAGTTGTTTCGTTCGCACTTACGCTACTTTTCTGTATTTCGTTTGTTCGGTTTATTTATACTTACACCTACACGCATGGAGGCAATTTATAGCTTTTTTTCTGATTCAGAAAGTATTCCTTCTTATGTACTCATGTGGAAATGCAGAGACAATAATTGATGTTTTGTAACCTGATGTCAGATACATGATAATATTATTTTGCAGAGAAATCATAAAGAGAGATAATATATATCTATAATAAATAAAATTGGAGCAGAGCACAAGAAACCTTTTTTCTCTTGGTTCGGTATAGAGGCAACAGGAAGGTAGTAAAGTGTAACAGCAATACAAAAATGATACTGATTTCTGCAACTGCATGAATTCTTCTCATTATTTTTTAAATCAATAATTTAAGCAAATGCTCCTCTTTTACTTGCTTAAATAATTTTGATGCTTTCAAGTTTCAAAACCATAATAATAATTTTACAACAAAAGCAACAATACAGAATTGCTGATTGTAAAATCCAGGTATAGAGAAAAATATATAATTTTGTGGTTTTTTGGTGGTGAAATGCAAGGAAAAAAATAAATATGTTAAAACATAAGTGGAAATAGAAGAAAAAGAAAACCTTTGTTTACTGATACAGTGTACCAATTATTCCGGCATGCTTCTATCTTGTGTATAAACGTTATGCAATTATAATTATCCTAAGACTTGTGAAAACCAAAATTAGCTCTCTTGTTTTCGGGCAGAACCCAAAAAACACTTACTATCTGTTTCGCTTTCTGATTGTTTTACTATTTATCAATTATGAAAATTATCTCTACTTTTTCTGTACGGCGGCGATGGTGGTGCTGGTGTAGTTGGCACTAACTGAATAAGAAAATAATATGAAATTAACATTTTCTTTAAAAAAAGTTCAGATGGTATTAAATGGTTCATGTAGTTTTCTGCTTTGGTTTTCTGATGATGTTCCATGATACACAAAAAACAGGAAAACTTGATTATTGGATTGGGCTCATCAATGAAGAAAAAATTCGGATTTTTCCTCCTTGGTTCATGTTCAACAGAGAAATATGGAGAGAAGGCTTTGCTTGATTAGTGTTGTAGTAGCAATCTTCACACGCCACTACCACCAACCATCAAAAACATAAAAAAAAGGAAAATTAAGTTGGGAAATACAAGGGGGAAACGAAAGTCGTATTTAGAGAAGAAAAATAAAAGGGTCGTTATCGGTGAGTATGAGAAAAAATATTCACTCACAAGCTTTTCTATTTTTGGGTTAAAAGCACGAAATTGCTTTGTGTGTTTATATACTCTTTACTATGAGTCCTTCTCTTTTCTGATGTTTTTGCGAAATAAGAACCTTATTAATTCTTACATAAGAAGCGAAACGCAAATAAGGCCAAAAAATAGTGATAATGTATAAATGGTCGAGTTTAAGCATAAAAGAATGGTGGTTTGGTTGTAGTGGTGGGTTAAAAAAGTAGAAAATAAATAATAACAATGTAATTTGTGTGTAGTATAGTACGGAGAGAAAATAATCACATATGTGTGCACGTTTAAAAATTGTAATATACCCGTTTCACAAAATGAGCGATTTTTCAATCTAGATCATTAAATTTACTCTTCTTAAAACTAAATGTTTCCGAAACTTTTCTTCTGAACTCCAAGAATATAATGAGAAATCTATGTACTGAATTTGAGCCATTTCGAAAAAATTTAAGGGTCCCGAAATTGGGGCCCACTGAGAGTTGGTTTCAATTCAATTACAGTCCTAGCACCACGGTCTTACATTTTTTCAGTTTGTCACTCTGACAAAATTTCCTACATTTTTGATAAATAATTATACTATGAATTTTTCTTTTAAAATTTTCGATGTCTGCTCATTCATATACCTCGTGGAAATACTTAAGCATTTTTGCAACATATTTCTCATATATTTCATGCCAGAAACATGAGAGTTTAGAGACAATACAAGTGTGTATAAGCATTTTTTTCTTCTTTTTGTCCATCAGTTAGAAAGTTGTAAAATTCAATTTCGCAATCTATTACCACGGTTGTCGGGAAAAATGTAAACTTTTGAGCTTTTATTTGTAGTAACAATATGTTAAGTAAGTGACGGAGATCGAGTTAATAATATACAACTGTACATATGGCATAAGTTGGGGTATGGCACGTAAAGATCTCTCTGTGACTTTCTACAAGAAAAATATGTCACAATATCACCTCATTTGTACTTGAATAGATGTAAGAAGAAGAAAATACTTGTTGGATGAGGAGAAGGAAACCGGACAAAAGGAAGCAATAGTCAATAGGAAACAACGTAAAAATTAAATAAAGTTATTGCATAATATGGTGTACCTTGCATAGTTATTTCGATTCACATGTCCTTTGAGTTGTAATCATGTTGTAATGCCATGCTTATTAGTGCCAAAGCTACTAGAACGCAAAAAGCATTATTGCTATGTAATGGTGGTTAGGGCAAGGTGGAATATAGGAAATAAAATTGGGAGATATCGCATGCGAAGATGAGAAGAAGGGAGGAGACGGACTTTTTGGATGATAGTGACAATAAAAGACAAGAGAGCAGACATAAAAACGGAAACTTGAAATGTTTGTACGTATATTAAACTTTTTAAAAACGGCTGCTTTTCCATTTCTATCTCTCACTTCGAGATGAAATACTTTTCTTTTGTTTTCCACCATCTCATCTCACAATTTGTAAAGTCTCTACTCATTAGTCATTACGTTTTTCCAAACACAATAGACTACTCGCCGAAATATAATTTCCTTCTCAAGAGAGGAAGAGAGTGTAACTGGAGGAAAAAACATTTTCCATGAGAACATTGACTTTTCTGGGAGTGAAGTGTCGAAACAAATAAAAATGCTTAAAATCCACACTCTAATTACATCATCATGTCTCTCATCCAAAAGTTTCCAGTGAAAGTTTTGTTGTATAATTTGATGTCAGAATGATAATAAGTGTGTACACAATGAAATGTCTGTCATATCTTTCGTGCGATTGAAAATTGTGCTTGTGTGAAAAGGATGCTGATGATTTAATTTTATATGACTTACGACATAAGACGTCGATACCTTTAGAAAATCTGATTTTCTGATTGTCATTGTTTAATCATGTAAAAGTATGCGCAGACTCTTATGCTGCTTTATTCTGCACGGAAGGAAACCGTAAAAGAATAGGAGACAAGTAAGACTCAAGACTTTTTGTCAAACATGGCTAAAATAAAAACTTTATCCTGGCTTTTGTGTGTGCATCATGTCATGTGGGTAGGTATTTACAAGCAGAGAAAGTGAAAATGTTGTGGTTTTTTGTCTCCCGTGAGTAACATGCTTCAACAAACTCATCGTAGGTGCGTGTAAAGTATATCGGAAATGTAAAGTAGTCATTTTATTATTATTTTTATTAACATTTATCCTAAAAAACACATTTATAACAAAAAAGGGCTACGAATGGATTTATGGATTTAATTTTAACATCATATTATTGCGCACAGAAGAATGATAAGGTGGTTTGGATTTAGTTTTGTGGTTTCTTTTCGAATTAAATTAGTGAGAAAACAAAACCAACTAAACCATGCATTGTATCAATGTTTGCTTAAAGCTGGGTAGTTGAAAGAAAAAATAATGATTAGCGCATACAAAGAGAGAGGGAAGATGCAATAATATGTACTTAAGCTTGCATTATTAGGAAAGACGTGACATGTTTAGTGTAATAACAAAGTAAGACAGTGAGACTATGGCAAATGTGTTGTAAAGCTGGCTTTTCAGTATGTTTCAGGAACAGAGTTGGGAGCATGGTCAAGGTAAAGGTTAATAAATCTTGCCACATGGCAAGCATCCTGTAAATCTTGTAAAGCAATTGCTCAGGGTTATTAGTACAAAAGCACGTAGGTATATACTTGGATAATAATGTGCTCCTTCTGAAGTTATTCTGAAGGACATTTATTATCACAAGTCACAAAATATGTAATGTTTTATAGAGGTTGATTTTTTGCTTAATACCATCCATATTAGTCGTACAGTTATAAGTTTAACAGGGATGACTAGAAATAGATCAGTTATCCGGTATGGCCTGAGAAGATATAATACGAAATGTATACATGCATAAAAGACGTAATCCTAAAAAATACATACGCCTGAAAAGATACAACTTTTAAAATGCATATGCCTCAGAATCTCGGTAAAAAATATATAATATTCATGTTTTCATTTAGCACTACTTAAATCCTTTGTCGTGTTAGTTGAAAGTCAATTTATTGAATTTTAAATAAATATTTTGCTTTCTAAGTAATAGTACAATGAAATATATGTTGGACGGCAATTACAGTGTGCTTGTGAAACACCAAGTTCTAATTTCATTTATGATTAAAAATTAGAAATTCTATTGGACCTTCCTGTATACTACAGACTTGCTATAATGCCTTAATTTACAAATTAGTTGTCTGGTAATTTCCCCGTTTCTTTTTAAAGTTATTCCAGTTTTTGAAAACGGGGAATGTCTTATGTGGCATGTGGCTTGCAGCCGGTAGAAGGGAAAATATTTCGCGCGAAGTAGTACGCATTTTTTTAATTCCTTAGATAGTTAGGTATAGGTTTATGGTCTCCCATGGAGACGTCTCTCCGGGCCCACGCCAACTGAGGGTCCAACCGTCCAGACAAAGAAGCAAAAAGTTGTCGTCGATTTATTTAGAGTTTTATTCTTATAAACTAGAATTTATTGAGTTGAAATCTTGATATTATGTCGAAGTTTACTGAACCAAGTGATTCCATAATATACTCTTAAAATGCAATTATTTCAAATTATTACGAGCAATTTCTTAGAAAGGTATATGAAAACGTTTTCTTGTGGTTGGTTGTTTAAATCATCAGGCTTCAGCTGATATAAATCATGACTATGGTTTATAATAATAAACTTGAACTCAGATTCAGAGGTTTAAACTACAGTATTTTCTTGGTATTTATGCTGCGTTATATGCTCTGTTTAAGACACGTTGTATCCAAAATATAGTTAAGATTGCAAATAGGTTATATACCAATTCAATGTAAGAATCAGGAAATATGAAAAGATTAATTATAAAAGTCTTTTTTGAACTTAGAGCAACTTTTAAAAGTCAAATATGTGGTATTATGTTATGGGTATATTTTAATTTCGTTCCTCATATTTTCATGCTATCCTATTTAAAATAAATGTGGTAAATGTGTTGGCCCTTCAGGACGACTGCTCTCCGGACCATACCTAGCTATGGCACTGAGAAT
>JAQIWO010000653.1:0-13071 GCA_034695405.1 Entomobrya muscorum | reverse complement strand
GAGTACAGAGTACAGTGCATCTCTGCATACTTTCTCGATTGAAAAATACATTGCACCAACTCAACAAAAAACCTACCTAACAAACAAAAAAATTGAAATAAAAAGAGCCATCCTCTTTATGTATTCAGGGATTAGTTTTTAAAGGTCTGGTTGCATGTGCCGTGTGCCGTTGTTGCAATGAAAAGGTCATTCATTATAATAATATATTTATGTGACTGTGTAGATATCATGCGAGGTTGTTGGGAACGAAAAACGAGTGATAACCACTTAAGATCAAACACCAACTGAGGCAGACAGCAGACAGCATTATTCTTTTGTTTGGTCGTCTGAAAAAGTCTATGAGCACTTAAGCATGGGTGGGTAAATGGCCTTTAAAATATTGACGCGACGACGATATCCAGTACAGTCATTTAAAATATTATGGCATTTTGGCTTGTCAAATATTTTCCCAAATTCATTCTCAGTGTGCCGGAAAAGCAAATGACAACAAGTTTTGATAGGTTAAGTATAGGAGTTTATAACTTGGTGTGTGCTGGCCCATATACCAGAACTAAAATGTGGTCGTTAAATTTTCAGCAGGAATTAAAGTTGTAGCTGATACTGTGAAAACGCATTCCTCAGTCTCGATTCGGAGAGCATCCAAGTAGCATCAGATTTTTTCTCTCTTTCATCTCTACACAGCGTTTATTTCCAAATCAAATTATTGATTTTTTTAGTTAATACGCAGAAAATAGTCTTTATCGAGCGCAAAACATAAATTTTAAATTGTTACACGATGAAGTCTCCGAATATTTGTCGACTTGCCCTCAACCTGATTCAACTGAGCTGGTTATGGCATAGTGTTGAGAGCAGTGCCGTACCCAGTGATTTGACCAAAGAGCAATGTGAGCAAGATCCAATGGCTGTTAACCTGGTAAGTTCCCTTAACAATAATTTTTGAAGCTGTGCCAGAAATTTACCAAACCATTTCTTAGTTACCTGGAAATATCTGTAATATATTTTTATTTTATCAGAGTCCTGGTTTCATTACCGGCATTTTGCCATATCTCGGACATGAGGCTCATCTCTGCACTGATTCCGGCGTCTGTCGGAACGTTCCACATGTCTGCACATTGTCCAGCTGCTGCATCACCGACAAAATTAGCAACACTGTTCTCCCGTCAGCATTAGTGTCACTCGGGTCATCTCATTGCGGCTGTTGGGACACGAAACGAAAGTCTTGCCAGCCAGTGCAACGCCTGCATGTAGAGTGGAGTGGATGTGACAATGAGACCGGCATTCCGGTTCACTCCACGTTCCAACTAGCCAGTAGTGGGAGTAGAGCGGGAGGAAGGGTGTTTAATGGGAGTAGCGCAAAAGTGAATTTTGTAAGTACATATTATCTACGCCAAACTCATTTATTTGGTCTGTTTTTTATTCTTTCATATTTTCAAAGTGTGAGTTTCAACAATTTGTTTTTTTTTCAGGATGTTAATGAAAAGGGCAACTTTCGCATCAGAATTACCACAGAAGAGTGTTCGAAGAGACTCGCAAAACAGGTCCGGCTCTTACCCCCTGGTCTAGGGGGCGACCTAGGCTTTCACCTTCAGGTTAAAGATGACTTTCAGCTTCATATCAAAGGTAAATTACGTGAGGAGTTTTACCCCTTAATCCTACGAGTGATGTCCTTCGTAACCAAACAAACAACACATTTCAACCCATTACCGAACGGATTCCTAACATTTTTGCACAAAAACTTTCCCATCAATGCCAGTACAGAGGCGAGACGAGGTGCCCAATCACACTGCCAAAACGAGTTGGAAATTTCCTCCATTTCTGTGGTATTTCTTGAAAGCAATATAAGCTCAAAAATTAAGAATTACGCTCGAAAATAATTTTAAGCAACAACTTTGACAAAACTTAAGCAAAACCATGCGTTGTGGTACTTTTCTTCAGAGTCCAACCTTTTTGGCAGGAACCCTTGGAAATCTCAATCTGCTTGGGGAGGCGGCTGGTTCTGTTGATGTCTGCGGTGTTCAAGGAGAGTGCCGACTTGCTACAACCGAGTGCTCCAAGAGCTGCTGTCATCTGTCGATTGGGAAAAGTTCCGTTGGTTGCGAGTGCATCAACCGAACTATGGACACAAATTGTGTTCTTGGGCATAAAATGTTCAAAATGGGCGAAACTTTCTGCACTGAGACTGGAGAAAAAGTGACACGGCTAACTCGGATCACAAGTCCACCCAGCCAAGTTTCCAGCAACTGCAACAACGGAGAAACATGGCCAGCAACATCTGTATTCTTTGTAAGTTTTGAAACATTTGACACATGATGAGTGGGAAGAACTTTGAAGGTCTTTCGAAACACTTTAATGGTTATTTCTCGGGTCTATTTTTGGTTTTAGGATTTAAACGCGGATGGTAGCTTGGAGCTGATTGTGGACACCAAACAGTGCCTTCTCTCTGCCATGAACCAACAGATTCTGGAAATGGAGATGGAAAGTCGGGCGGAGATCAACATTGACCAATTTCAAAATGCTTTGGAACAGTATATAAATGCTAATGCGGGCAAATGATGAGGAAACCTGATCAGGCGTATTTTTTTAGTATTTGGTTTTTGCAAATTCGTAATTCGTCCCTCCGTTTATTAACTACCAGAAGAATTTTAATTCTGAGTGTAGTTTACCTTCACGATTTTAATTAATATTGATTTTTTATTTATTTGATAAAAACAAATTGGAAAGTATTTCTTAACAACTGATGTTTAACGACACTAAAATTCTGCATCCTCTTCTAAACAGTGGGAAAACAACTCTCTGACTTATTTTCCACATTTACAGATGAAATGTTAGTTAAACCTGAGTTTATTAATATCTCAGTGCATAAATCTTTGCACAATGCGAAGTGTTTCTGAGAAAAAACCAAGCAAATGGCCACAGTGTGAGGACTACATGACCATTTTCGAACTACACAACAGGGAATAGGCTCAAACAGCAAGTTTATTTTTGCTTTGCACAACACTTGCAACTACACATTACGTACCAATGTACCTGAAAAGCTTTTTTCGGCTTTTACACGAGAAGCTGCATATTTTTGTATCAATGTATTTAATCAATTAACATTACGTTGCATTTTAAGAATATTTACGTTATTTACTGTTTATGTAAAAGCCTTTAAACTTCTAAACAAATCAATTTTAAAATGACATCAATGGAATGCATACCAATAAACTCAGGAGATTGTTCAACAAACCAAAATTTTAAAGATAGGAATGCTTGCATTCTCCGAATGTTATAGAACATCAAACTCGGTGAAGTGAAGAATGTATTAAATTAAAGCATTGTTCTAAAGGAGTTGAGTAATGTATGGTATGATAGGTAGGTACAAGACGAGCTAAGAAGCTCTTTTAGAATTAAGAAGCTTAATATGTGAGTGTGGAAAAGCAGAGAGGAACACTGTTTTTAGCATCAAATGTGTTTCGTTGCATGTTCAAGGAAATTGGTCACGTATGCCAGATTTTTTAATCGTTTGCTCCGCCTTTCACGAAACACTGCTCATTGTTCACTGACGTCCTGAATTGAATTGAATATCTATGCAAGTTGCAGAACTCGGGCCCTTTACCCTGTAGTACGGTAAGAAAATAGTAATACATGGCATATGCCAGTGGCATACTATCCCCATGCAAACTCCAATCCATTGGATACACACAAATATTTTCTGGTTCAACTTTACATGGCAAAAAGGGTCATCTTTCTTTTTTTGGTAAAAAAAACCATTTTGTGCTAGAATGGGATATTGTATTTTTCCTATCTGATTTGTTTGTTATTCGTGTTCGTACTCATGTAAAATCCCATTCCCAATCCCATGTGCATTTTTAACTCCTGAGCTCTCTAAATTTTACACTTCAACACATCACAGTTTAACGTTTTCTAGGCCAGTTACTGTACACCATAATTTCATTTTCTGAAGTATTTCAAAATCATAAAACGACGCCTTAAAATCCAACTCTTCTCCAATCAATCAGTCAATTATAATCCCTTACGCCTAATGTTTTTAAAGTTATTAAGCTTGTGTACATATATATTTAGTTAAAAGACATGTGTCAATCGGCGCATGTTAACAACTAAACTCCATCTTTTATGTTTTGATGGATTATAATTTATGTTACCACATCTTTTTTTTCTGTAATGTTCTTTTTTATTTACCAACGCCAGACTTAAATAGTGCTTGTTCAAGAAGCGATGTGTTTAAACGGTTAAATTTTTAATCTTTTAAACTACTTGTTCTTTATATTTTGTAATCAGGAGCAAGTCAAGACCATATATTTGACTTTTTACTATTCAAGATATTAAGACAATATAAACCACACAAACAGTTGATTGTTTATAGTTCATTTAGGCGTTTTAAAATCATTATACAGCCAAAACTTGCAAAGTGATTGATTGTAATAGATTAAATTGGACCTTGAACTTTTAAATTATTATTTCTCCTGAGAAAACCTGCTAATCAAATTTGTAAAATTATAACAAATAAGATATCAAACCAACGAACAATGAAAACTTTTATATCCTGTGTATTTTGTGACAAGACTTGGAATGGGTGGTTCAAACTTGAAAATCATTTACGAAGTCACACAAAAGAGAAGCCGTGGAATTGTGACAAGTGTAATCAATCATTTGCTGATAAAAAATACCTAATAATCCACGAAAAATATCACTTTGGTATTAAACCATATAATTGTGAGATTTGCGACAAGGCTTTTGTAACAAAATACGAATTACAAAACCACATGATTACTCACACAGGAGAAAAGCCATTCAAGTGCAGCATTTGTCAAAAGTCTTTCGGAACATCTTCAAGTTTGTACATCCACAATAAAATACATTCATTGAAAGACAAATCATTTAAATGCAGGTTTTGTGATAAGCTATTCGATACAAAAGACGATCGCAGTATGCACGTTATGCTGCATGATGATGAAAAGAAATTAAAATGTGGAATATGTGACAAAACCTTTCACAAAAACAACGACCTGGTGCGTCACAAAAGAGTGCATACTGGTGAAAAACCATTCTCTTGCAACATCTGTCCAAAATCTTTTAGTGACTCGTCAACTTTAAGAAAGCACAAAAATGTACATAGCGAAGAAAGACCGTACCAATGCGACATTTGTTTCATCAAGTTTAAATGTCGGCAATCTCTGAAAGGTCACCAATCAAGGCACCAGGCTGAGAACGAAAATAATCTGAGCTGCATACTGTGCACGAAGAAACTCGCATCAAAGAAAACTCTAGGGGAACATATAAAGCGGTTCCACTCGGGAAAAATACCATCTTTTCCCTGCGAGTGGTGTGATAAGAAATATTATTTCAAGCAGGAGCTAGAACATCATATGCGTACACACACCGGCGAAAAGCCCTACAAGTGTGCTAATTGTGAGCAATCATTTTCGACCTTCAGCAACATGCGTGATCACGAAGCGAGAGCTCACACTAAGAAAACCAAGAAGTGTGAAACGTGTGGGAAGTATTTTGCGACACAGACTATTCTAAACCGGCATGAACAAATGACACATATGAAGGTGCTAAATCACAGCTGCTTATTTTGCTCTAAGGCTTATTCCACTCGCCAAGATTTAATGCGTCATTTACTTGGCCACATCGGAGAAAAGCACAAGATTTGCGGACTGTGTAATGCTGAATATACGGACAATACGGCCCTTCAGACGCACATCCACTCACATACTGGTGAGCGCCCTTTTAAATGTGATGATTGTTGTTAATTCTTCAAGACAAAATCTGATCTTAAAAGGCATTATGCTGTCCATTCACGCCGAATACAAAAACCACGACAGTAAGCTTTCACATCACTTATAGCCATACTGTTTGAGTAACAATTTAAATTTGATAAGCCCTAAAATGCAATCGTGTACGAAAGTAGTTAAAAACTATTGAGTAAGTTTAAATGTAAAAAACTTAATTTACCATTTGTTTGGTTAAGCATTTTAATATATTTCTTTCGAGGGTTACTGACTTCGCACTTTCAAAATATCGAAATTAGGTTATGTACATAAAATAAATATTGTGAGAAAAATATTAGGCAAGAATATTATTGAGATTGTAGCAATTCTTATTATTTATAAGTTATAGAAAAAGTCTTACAATAAGTGATAGTGCGTATAATTTAAGAATTTGGTTTTGCTTTGTTTTACTTCATGACACAATAATTTTGAGAACTTTAAGTTCTATCAAATGTCCCGAATTATAATCGTTTCGAATTCTTTTCTGTAAACCTGAAAGGACTGTGCACAATGAAATTACTCAAGTGTGTTTTTATGTGCGACTTAACAATATGAGTAAACACAAGCATATATGTACATATTATGTAATAATTGGTCCTAATAAATGTTTATTAGGATTACAGGGCTTGTTATTCTCCTAGAGTATAGTTTTTATTAGCTTTTTTTATTCAAGTTAAAAGGTTATCTGCGAAGAGATACTTTTCAAATAAATTGGTGTAAATATTTTGTGCTTCTTGCCAGAAAATACGTTTTTAAACAAATAATAAACCCCGCAATGCAAGCATGTAAGGAAGTAGCGAAAACGCATGAATAATAAGCTACATAATATATAATATTCCAAATCACTTGTCCTCAAACATGCAGAACTTTACGCCCCAGAGTGGTGGTTTATGTTATCACTGAAAAGAACTGTATAACCCTGTCTGTTCATGAAAATTTTGCAAAACCTTCATCTAATATTAATCATAATGATTATTTCTATTTAAATTTAAATAAATACAAAATTTTAATTTTTATATTCTTACTGGTTGGACAGGTATTTTATTTTCACATAAATATAGTATACATATCTTTAAACACTTAAAATTTGAATATTTAAAATTAGCACCTTTTTAAAGATAAAACTAATGTTACTGCTAGAATTTTAAATTGAAATTAACTCTCCTAAACTTTAAATTGCGCCGACAAAATGGACACTAACCTTTTGTTTTTGGCCAAACAATACAAATAAGTTTGTGATCACTGAAATAAGATTCATATATCCACGCTGTCACACTATCAAAATTAGAAAAACACAAATCTATGTGACTAAATTTGTCAAATGTCGGGAGGTTAGTGTTTACTTTCGAATGAAACCCGAATTTTCCAAATAAATCAATTATATTTTCTCCGCTAGATTTTTTCAAATCAACATTGGCGTCTCCTACAACTAATGTCTTTCTAGAGCTATAATCTATTAACACATTCTCCAAATATTTAAAAAACTCTGCTACAGGATATTGTGGATGCCGGTACATGACTACTATACAAATATCTTGACGCTCGACAACCAAAAACTGGCATTGACTACGTCCTGCATTGCAAAAATACTTCCGATAACTCAATTGTTGGTCAGTATCTTGGAACTTACTCAGAAAAAGCATTCCTTCAGAATTTTTTGGACGCGGACATGAAGACTTGTGTAAACTCTTAAAGCCTTGAATACTTATATCTTCATCTTCTGCTAGCCATGGTTCTACAAAAGCTAACATAGTAGCTGCCATAGCACACTGGTCAGCTTCAATATTGTTAATTTTCTTCAATATAGAGTTAATATTATGGTAATATAACCGTTCAAACGTATCATTATAATCCTGGAGAAACTTCAAACTAAACTTAATAGGGTTCTTCTTAAGATTTGCGACAGCTAGAGAAACAGGGTCATTATCCTTTGGTGGAACAGGAGGAACAAATTCGCCGTCAATGAATAATCCATGCTGAGAAATAGCCCTACTGCATGCCACGTACACTAACTCCCTATAATGCCTCATGGATGGTTTCAAATTCTTAACTGAAACAACCACCGACTTCAGAGATGACCCCTGAGACTTGTGTATAGTCATCCCATTAGCGGCAATTAACGGGATTTGTTCCCTGACAATTTCCAAACCACGGCCTCTGGCAATGCTTAAGTTTCGCTTAACTCGATTTATTCTGACCCAATTACGTGGAATATTAAACTTATCCTGATGCGAAGATGTTTCTGCTCGAGAAAGTGCTCCAATTGACGGATGTTCAAATTCCATCCATACTGCTTTTGGAATCATTTGATGGTTGGCTGCTGTTGCGTAATCAATATCCCTTAAAATCCCTGTGGCTCCATTAAATAATCCATCCTGTACGTCCACATTAGTAGAAATGAAATAAAGTGCATCTTTCTTTAAAAACGTTTTAAATGGCAAACCATCCGACTTCTGCTGATCCAGGGTCTTAGCATACTCCAACATACTAACTTTTTCAGCTTCTGATCCCCGTCCTACAAAAGGAATCAAGTATAATGAAAATGAAAAATATAAATATAAAACATTATCAAATATACAATACTATAACTACATACGAATTTTCACCTTGAATTTTATCGTAAGAAATTGCCCAGTCCCCACGAGTAGTCAAGCGTGCATGAACTAGTGCGTTGTAATCCTCGCAAGCTTTTCTTGTTGCAAATAGCCATACCGCTTCGTCAGGAGGTTGGATTGACTCACATATCGCACGTGCTTTTATAAGCTGGACATCTTCTTCGTCCATTACGACCTCAGCCATATTATTTAGAGCTTTGCAGAATTCTCTCTGACCTTGTTGCCTCATTATTTTAGTAAGCTCGAAAAAACTAAACTTATCCCATAATGGATTGTCAACAGCGTCTGCGGCTTCTGTAAGATGCAAAGGAGGCATAAAAACGTACGCACCGATGACAGGTGGGAGTTGCCTCAAATGTCCGACTACAATTATTGGTTTCCCCCCAAAGTCTTCGTTGCTTCCAAATATTTGTCGAAGGCGAGCTTCAATGTCGTAGAGCTGCTTAACGCTCACCATTGATATTTCGTCAATTATGAAAAGTTTAACGTGTTTCAACTTGAGGTACAAACTATTTAGAATGCTTGGGTCTAACCCTCTAACCATTCCTGGTGACTGAGTAGGCGGCAATCTAAACGTCGAGTGTAAAGTCATCCCGAACACGTTCCAGGCAGCTTTTCCTGTAGGGGCCGAGACAAGCACGCAAATACTATCTGGACATTGCCTGTTAGAATGGTCATAACGCATGTATGACTGAATAATTGCATTGATTACATGGCTTTTTCCTACTCCTGCCCCACCGCTTAAAAAGTAGTAAAACGGCTCTTCACTGGTTTTCAAGCGAAAGAGAACGTTCAATACGAATCGACGTTGCTTATCGTTAAGCGACTGCATTATTTTCTGATACTCTGACTCGTCAACTAAAGCTGGTGGACGGAACTTTTCAATCCTCGATTTAGGTTTTTCTCGTAGTATGTCGCTTTCTAAATATTCATCGTCGATATTTGTGTCCAAAAACCTCATCTCGTTTTCCACGTTAGACTCCAACTCGTCTGGTTCCTCCTCCTCCTCTGCGTCTGCAACAAGTCTGTAGAGCTCCGTCTCGTCAAAATTATAATCGTAGTAGTACGGTTTTGCATTTTGAAGTATTATTGGCATAAGTTCAGATGCTCTTTGTTTAGCAATTTCATTTAAATGTTCTGCTTCGCTCCTCCAAGGAATAAAGAGCATGAGTTGCTCCCTCCAATAATTTCCTGTATCATCGCTTTTTCAGTAATGCCTGTAGCGCAAAATCTTCTGTACATTACGTTCTCTGAGTTTTCCACTTCCATCCATCAGTCCCCAGCGAATGTTTTGTTTTCCTCGTGATGCAGAGCAAGTACCTTTGGTACGATACACAATTATAAGAACATTTCAATTTCAACCAAAAAAAACCTTTAGCAATTTTCACATTGTCGATAAATATAAATTACATACTTGGGCCAGGCATTGGGTCATCGTCATTTAGCTCAGACTCGTTGAGTTCTTCAGAAGGCCTTACATCTGTGGGTTAATAATAATTTTGAAAGTTTATAAGTATGAATATCTACATCGAAACGTTAATATAATGAATGACATTAATCTTCTTACGTTTTCTCCTCCCTTCGAATTCATATTTTGTCGCAAAATCTGCAAGGCAAACATCTTCCAGCTCGGTGGGACGTTGCACGTAGTGCTCTAGTAATCCTTTAGCTACAATATCAGTACTTCCATCGACTAGTGATTCTAGTTCTTCCTTGGGTTTTAACATCCGTACTCGTTCCTCCGGAGGAGATGTGCTAACATACACAGCATCACGACTTGACCGTGTGTTTGGAATTCCTAAAAGAAACGCCGCCGCTTCTTGTGATGAAGTCTCACTTCCGGTTATAAGTACTTTGGCAAACTTTTTGAGCTTTTCCTTCACCGTAAGATTTCCTCGTTTTGCTTCATCAGCGACAGCCTTAAGTAACTTAGAAACACTGTTTTCGGACTTCAATATATAACTCACGCAGTATCTCGCGCACGCGTATGGGTCGGTGACAAATTGTATATCGACGTTTGCTTCCCATTCTTTTAGGAGCTTTTTGTTGTACTGGTTCACAAAAATAGCGTCTGTTGAACGTTTGAGAAACGGCGTAACACGCTTTAAGGAGCTTCGGATAGCCAGCAGATATTCATCCATGGAGAGTTGAAGAGACTGCACAAAATCCTTAAACGGAATCTTCTCGCGAAATGATTTTCCCATCTTTTTCAACTTTTCTTGAATAATTTTAAAATGTTCTCGACACTTTTGAATTTCCATTTGGTTTAAATTAGCAGGTAACGGATGAAGAAACCGAGTACGCTCCATCGGTGGCTACGGGAATCCAAAGCGACATCTTTCCTTGTTCTTTCGATTTTTATGACATGACTGCGAGTGATTGTGCAACTGGTATGCAATTAACTTATCCATTTGTCCGTCTTCATCACGCTCACAAGTTATAAATTGATCTATAAACTCTGCGCATTTTTGTTCAGATTCTGGGTCATTCTCATCATAAATAGGTGTATCCTCAATCCAGAAGAGAGCATGAATATGTGGTGATCCTCGCAGTTGGAATTCCATCCGAGCAAAGTAGTCGCTAACTTTATATGGGCCAAAGATTCCATTTTTCTTTAAAATCATGTTAGTAATTAAAGCCCGATACCGATGGTCAAAATGAGTCATGCAGGTAACTGGATCACTTCTTATTAGGTCGCATATTTCCCCAAACGGCATATTACTAGCTTGAACTTCATCAATGTCTTCATTATGAAGAATCTTCTTCAACATCATGATTAGCTCCGGCCACTTGGTCTCGGCCGCAGACAGTGTGACGAAAAAACTACACTTCCCCAGCTGTCGCACCATTGCCATGACTTCCTTCATTTTTTGTTGCCAGTATGGCGGGGAAGTCCTGATATTTTTAAATAGGGAATATCCTTCATCTCGTCCAATCAAAGATTCAAGACAACCCGGGCGCTTAATTTCCCCTGCTGTTAAAGTTAAATTTCCAGTTGTTTTCCTCAAAAAGATTTGTAGGGCATTGTATATCTTTTCAATACGGGATTTATTGAAAGCATATAACAAATGTTCAACAGTGCAGGCGCGCCGGTCATACATGCGAAGTTCAGACTTAATTATGTCTGTATAGCTGACACGCAATCCTTCTGCATATTTTCGATTTTCACCACAGTATATTTTCGGAAATGACAATTCTTCAGCTCGTAAATCCTCGTAAAATGGAATTGGAGACTTTCCTTCACCAGGAGCAATTTTAACCGCTTCATCTTGGAAAATTAACGAATGATCTGCTTGAAGTACTGATGAGTCGCATTCGGGATCTACGGTAAAAACAAGTTTTAAATATATTTTAACAATTGATGTATCTTTCAACAATATTTTACGTGCAGAAAGGCAATTTATATGAACAACCTTCAGTATTAGTATTATGGTCCCATTCGTGCTTCTCATCAGTATGTGATGTAAAGAGATCTTGCTCACTGGATTCGTTTTCCGGGATGATGAAGTCTATCTCAACTTCTAAAAATTAAACATTTTTTTGTGGAGCATTAGATTATATTTAGGAACTAACTAATAATATGATGTGGCTCAGTTGACGATTAAAATTGCAAATTACCTTCATTTATTAATTCCCAATCATTTGACAGTTGAATATTTTCTTCTCGGTATCCTGGAGTATTTATAAGATATTTTGCTGCATTATAGACGGCAGATGGACGTATCTTTTCCCATAGGTACAAAGTCTTGTCACGGATTCTTCTCATTAACTTTACTTGCACAATGGATGTAGCATTAAAATTTCTTGGTTGGACATTAGCAGAAATATCAAGGTCGTTTTCAATATTAACGACACACCCTCTCAATGTTGACTGTCGCTCAGTTCCAACTAACCGAATCTGCATGAACGGAAGTCTCAATGCGACACGTCACTCCTCCAGCGGTGATAAATCCTTTAAGACATTGACTTGCTTCGGAAAGAAAAATCCGTTGGACAAAGCCAGCTTAGGAATTTTTCCTTTTCGAGCGGATGATCTGCATGTGCGACAAAGACGTGGTGGATTTTGTTTAACTGAAAATATTTTAGCCTTAATGTTATCTTTCAGCTTCCAAATCATTAGTGAGGTTGAAGTGACTTCACGTACAGCTTCTGGATATCCTAACGAGCCACAGCAGGAGCATGTTAACGAAGGAGCTTGGTTTTTCTTATTTTGATATATTTCGTGGAGTTCCTCGAATGTCTTACTGGCCATATCTCTTTTCTTGCGCTTTGCTTGGAGGTCAGCAGTATTTTCCTTTTCTCTCGTTTCCGGTACTATTCTTGCAATTTTTCGTCGTTTAGCATCTCGTTGTTTCTCAATTTGGTGAATGGGAGATTGAGATCGCGTGATTTTTCGAGCTTCCTTATCTCGAATTCGTTCCGAACGTCTCAGAGGTGAGTTTTCCTGACGATTCGCACGTCGGTTGGCAGTGTTATGAAGTTGCTCAGCTTCTCGAGCCTCTGGGATCATGCGAGTCACACGCCTAGTGACTGTATTGATGAGCTGTTCAGCTTTTCGAACCTCTGGAGTTTGGCGAGTCACGCGCCTACTGGCTGTATTCTTGAGCTGTTCAGCTTTTCGAACCTCTGGAGTTTGGCGAGTCACGCGCCTACTGGCTGTATTCTTGAGCTGTTCAGCT
>JAQIWO010000652.1:0-13074 GCA_034695405.1 Entomobrya muscorum | reverse complement strand
GGCAAAGTCAATCTGAGGGAGAACAGATCGTGAGATCTGATCAGAAACGACTATAAATGGAATTTTAATTTTTAATTTTTAATTTTAATGTGAGATAGAAGTGAAAACTTTTATTTAGAATTTAAATATTTATCCAAATCCATTCCGACGCTGCATTCGATTTCTAACTTTCAGGACGATCTGTTTACTAGGACGTTTACTAGCAAGCAACTAAATTAAAATATGCATTTAATTACTTGGGGAAAAAATTAATAAATACAAAACTCTGATACCAATTCTGTAATTTCTTACATTTAAAATTTGTTTAGTAATTGAGTTATTCTCTACTTTAGTTTGTCAAATTTGCTTAGAGGAAACCATGTATGTGTAGGGGAGACCTTAACTTATTGAGATAATTTTTTTTGGCGTTAAAGCTTTTTTACTACTCAGTACTGACGCAGTGATCTAATTATAACAGAGCGAGCATATCTCTATCGTTTCAACAAGATAGTCAGCCCCTTTGTTGAACACTTACTGACGTAAATTGCATAATTGATAAGGTGAATAAAAAAAGTGTGGAAAGATCAATACAACGCAGAACTGAGTCATAATTTACATATTTTTTTATCTGTATTTTTTACATTTTCGGCTTGAGCAAAAGGGTTATCAATTTTAAGTAATGATGCGGGAAAGGGCAACAAACAAAGCTAAAACGGGAAGTAGGATGACTAACCGAGTTACAGAATAATTAAACTTCGGGGACGACTAATCTTGAATAACAACGAATTTTATTGCTAAAAAGTATTGTCCTCATTCAAAAAAGTTATTGCAAAATTTTAACCGATTACTTTTAACCTGTTAAGCTTTCTAGTAACAAATGAACAGGTCACACATAAATAATTATCTGCAGTATTTTTTTAAAGTAATAATGTTGAAGAATTTCAATACTTTTTTTTATATTCTATTCGCACCCTCGCAACTTCTGTCACCGCAAAGCTCACTGTTGTAAGCAATCTAATGAGGGGACTCAAATCAAAAAACACAATTTGTTATTTTGCGGCATCGAAGTACGTAAGTTCAAATTTCGTTTACCCACATATATTTTCTCAAATAAAATCTAGTACAATTTTGAAAATATTATCTTCGTAATGCTTTATTTTGACTGTGTTTAGGGAGTTTAAGAAAGAAGAGTTTGCAATAAAGAACAATTTGACAGCAACGACGTGAATGCTTTTGTTTTCATGTGTTCAAGTTCCTTTGAGAAGTATTCCTTTTCTGGGTTCTTATTGTTCAAGAAAATATGACAAAAACAATGCGGTGCATGCGGTCGGGAATTATCGTGTCGTCAGACAGACGGACGGACAGACGGACAGAAAGACAAACAACATAATCGCATAAACTACTTTCAGAATTAAAATTCTTCCAGTAGTTAATAATTTTATAAGGTTTTATCATAAACTATTTACTACTCAATAAGTTTGACAAAATAAATTATCCCACAAATCTATTCCCATGTCAAATATGTGCACTGATTATACGTTTATGCATAAAATAAACATGGTGGGTTAAATGACCTTACGCAATTGATAATATATATCATTTTATGACATCTAACCTTAATCAACCTTCTAGAAAATCTAATCCTAATATAAATACATTTTTCATGTTCAACCCAGACTTTTGTTGTATTTTATGTTGTTTTGGTTTGTATTTTCAAGTATTTTATCGTCCACGTGTACAACAATTATTTTGCGACGACACCGAGCAATAGAAAACCTGTACAGGGTATTATTACCTCATAATTTAACTTGACGATGGTGCGATGACTTACGGTGGAAGGTAATACCCTTGTCACCATATGAGACATTTACATGCTATAAGTGTAAGTCGCCAACATGTACAAGATTTTATTTGAATTTACATTCACGTATTATGCCTAGCTCATGCTTAAAGGTCCATGGGAATAGCTACGAATCTTTGCACTGTAGTATTCAGGAGCCTTAGTTTTTTATTTTAAGCGGCGTCGCAATTGTCCTAAAATCAAAAGTGATAATATTAAAAACAAATAATTTTAAAGTTAGATATCGACTGAGAAAATCGCGTGCACTATATGATTTTTTATTTGGAGGAACTTTCATTCAGTTCGAAAATATGCATAAATCCCTGGAGTTTATTTGCTAAGTGAAGGTACATTTTTTTACTTTAAAAACTTTTCTGGGACAGGACATTCCACGAAATTGTTTATACTTTCCACTAGACTGCAAAGTGAGTTTAAAATTATTGTTATAAAACAGAAAATCATGATTTAAGAAATTGAATTTATTAGATGTAAAAAATGACTTCATGGACTCTGCGCAAGTGATAAAATGCATAAAACCCGAGCTTCATAAATAGCTTACTTTCTTTTTAACCCTCATCATCACATTCAAAACGAGTGACGCAGATGAAAAGTTGGTTTCAAAGACGGGAAGTGTATTCTGCTCCGTAAAAAATCTGAACAGGTTTTTTGAGTATCTATTATCAATAATATTGATAGATGTATATCTGGTGTGTTAAACTGCTTTCCCGTCAGTGCAAGTACACAGGTTTGCTTTGCTATAGACAAGACAGTTTATATTCTGCTGAGCAAAGTCAATTTTTTATACATTGGTATACTTATAATGGAGAAATGATGGTGGAAAGAGACCAGACATTATTTATTAAACGATTTTTATGACCACGAACGATAATCCGTGGAAAGGAAAAAATCTACTCTTAACAATAAAAATCCAGTCGATGGAACGAATACAACGAATGTAAAGACGACGTGTAGTATAAAGAACTGACAAAAACAGGGCTGCGTTAATTTATAATTTATAATCTGGAATGCAATCAACAAAACCCAACCTTCCGTAACCTCTACATCCTGCTCAAAATAACTTGTGAGGAGGTTCCATTTTGAGCTGTAACGGAGATGGTACAAACAAAAGGCGAGGACTGTTAACTAAAATAATACTAAATGTGATCATATTTGTGACTTGTTTTAAAATTATAACTGGTTTTTATCTTCTTCAACTCAACTAAATTCAACTGAAGTCAAAATTTGTGGCAGCTTGCCATGAATATGGCAAAATAAAACAGAAAATCCTTACTTATTATTTATAATGAAGATTGGATCCATAAAGCAATGTGCCAAGTCATATACGAACTCACGTATTCATTAAAAAGAGTTCTTGGAAAATAGTTATTCTTAAAGTCACAAAACAACGGGAATTATGTAAACAGTTTAAAGCTGTAATATGCTGTGGATCTAAATCCTTTTTTACTGAAGTATTAATATGATTACAAATTTAAAAATGCTTTTAATACTTTATTCGCATATGTCATGTATCATCTCAGCCCCATGTGTCCACACATTAGCTTCTTCATGTATCCTTCATGGAGTACAAGTTTTAATTTTGCTGCATCGAAATAAGAAAGTTTGAATGTCGCCTGTTCACATGTATATAATATTAAATAAATCTAGTTCTTCACGTAGGACGAAAAGGCTAACGGTGAGGTTGGAGTTGGACGGAGGGGTCAATGGAAGTGTATCCGTGTTCCTGGTAAAATCCTCATTGAAGGAACATTTTACCTCCATCCATCCATGCATCAGCTTCAAACACCGAACCATATACCACATTCTCCACGAAGCTGATTACGCTGATATCGTCCTCCAGATTCGGACATCCTCCTCATTCCCTGATTGTGATTACGTCCTACACCTCCTCCCAAGCCACCTCCACATTTTCCTCCGGATTCCCACTGCGGCGATGGTGAACCTTCATTCTGTTGACGTGAACCTGATGCTGGAGGAGAAAGACCGTCACCGTATCTCAAATTCACTTCCTCCAATCGAACTGCCACAGATATCCTCCATTCGCTGCCACTCCCCCACATCTACAATTTTTTACTGGGCATGCGATTCACAACTCAGCAGCGTCCTTATCTTTATTATTTACGACGATTATCCACGAAATTTCTACTTACTTAGACGTAGGTCTTAAATTGGGGCTCAAATAATTTTTACTGGCGTTGAAGCTTTTTCATTTGTGCACAAGTGAAATTTTTTGATGAAGCCGTGTTTTTTTAAGAACGTGATTAAAGTTGTGGAAATGCAAAGTAAATTGAAAATACAAACATGATAAGATTTGAAGTTTGTAACATGTATCTGTTTGTGTATTATATATCGATAACAAACTCAGTACGACGTAGATTGTTAGAGCCACTACTGCTAATTAAAAAGCTGGCTCTTTTTCCGGTTTGGTGACAATGTGGCCGTTGCAGACATCAAAATCCGTTTACTTCACCTTGCTCATTACGTGTTACGACTTTCAGCCAATTTCAAGATTCAAGTACCTTCTTGTGGCAGGTAGAATCACTATCCTAAATTTATATTTTCGGCATTGAAGTAAGCACAGTTGAATTTCGGCGAAGCCCATTGATTGATGTTTACTTGATGATTTGTAGATATCTTGGCTGTGAGGGCTTACATAAATGGATAATTGACACCAAATTCCATGTTAATGGTATTAAAAATTATCGAAAATTATGAATTCTGACACGCAACAAAGTTTAGATTTAAATACAAGCTCAAAATGAAAACTTTTAAGAAAACTAAGCAGTAGCCAATGAGTGTATAAAACTTACTTTTCAGTTTGAGCATCGTTTCCCTAAAATGCAAATATTTTTTCTAACTTTTTTATAATTGCAATTTATTTGGTCAGACTAATTCGGTTTTGATGTCAGGCAAAACATTAGAAGTAAAGTTATTTTTACCAGTCTATTTTAATAAAATAAAAACTTGCAATATGTTTCTGCAAAATTGAAAATGCTCTGCATCATCGCTGATTCAACTCATGCTGAAGTTAGCGCGCTAAATTTTAAGCACTAGTTTTCAAAATTACATTCCGTATTTTATGACACTATCAACTGATTTGATTCAAATATATTAGTGTCAAAATGTTTGCATTTTAAAATGCAATAGTACTTACGAAACTGATTTGTTTTTTTCCTGGCGAGTGAACAATGCAAATAAACTCTTTACAACGGAAATGATGAGAAACTCATAAACTCATAAACCTCGACTATAAGATTCTTGTTTGTTGCATCCAAAATTATTTGCACTTTTTGCAAACACTACACACATTCAAAGCAAATCCCGACAAGCTCAAAGCTGTCCTTCCGTTCGGCAACTTGTCCCACTTGACAATTAATTTCCGGACGTTGCTCTCCATCTCCTCAGTTTCGCTGTACTTGCCATCCTTCACAGCCAAAAGAGCATCGTTCGCTGACTTCATTAAGAGAAGGTTGTAGGGGATGATGATGGCAGTTGTTCCGGCGACCAGAAAGTAATTCGAGTCTTCCGTTTTCATGAACAGCCCGAATGCCAGCACTGATGTGGTCAGTTTCAAAGAAACTGTCAATTTCGACATATTTCTGTACAATATTTTCCATGATTGAAGTGGGTCGTTGGTAGCATTGAGACTTGAAACTAAAAGATAAGGGATTCCAGAATGTAACCTGGAAGACTATGAGCTACTATTTTACTCCGCTTTTTCACCCAGTTTATATATTACTTATTTTTACGTATAGAACATGAAATTAAATTGTGATGTCAAGTTTGTGCACGATCAGAATAATTTAAAGACATTCCCGTGGTTTAAAAATACTTTTAGGAGAAGGAAATTATAATATAGTAAATGTTTGGATAGCTTAACCCTTAACACTTTTATTGATGTAAGAAGTGTGAAGACAGTAGACATATTACCACCCTTTGTAAAATAAACATTGACTTCTCATGGTCCTGTCAAATTCCAGTAATCTTCGTATTATTAGTCCAATTTCACACTCACTGTCTCACAAAAGCGATACAGGCGTCCAATTAAATTTTTTTATCAGCAATGTCAGATCTTTCAGTATGCCTATATAAATGAATGCAGTGTGTCGATCAGCGGTACTTACAATGTACTTGAACATGAATAAACATTATTTATAGAATTTAATTAATTTTTTAAATAAATTTATTAAAAATTGGTGTGGTACTGTCTTGCATACATTGTTTATAAAAGAGTTGGCAATAAGTGCGATTCGGCTTTTCTTAAACGAACTGTAGTTGTTACAGTTGTAGTATTCCTATTTCTGGAAACTTTCGTAATGTACCCATTTAAATTCGAATTCCAGGTGTGAAATATAACATGATGTATGCTGAATTACAGATTACCTGGCGAGCGTTCCCAATCCATTCCCTTACAATTCTGAAAATTAAATTCTCTTATAATGTATAAAAACGAAAGTCATAAGTAATAAAAACACGAATTAATGTCATCTGATGCAAAATTAAAAAATGATATGTTTAGCTTATCTGTATGATATATCATAATTCATTAGATACGTAGGTTAAAGAATACGTGTTGTTTTGCTAACTTGAATCTAAACGAAAACTTGTCATGTAGCCTGTGGCCGTTGTGGATATTGAAGTATGCATTAATACCCTTACTTTACGTATTTGAGCGTTAAATATCATACAAACAAATTTTTTGACCCCAGAGGAATCTATGTACAATTCAATCATCCAAGAACTCAAATTTTAATTTGCGGCATCAAAATAAGCAACTGTAAATTTATGTTATCTACTCATTTGATTTAAAATCTAGCTAGAATTTACGCGACGGCCTACAGGATACGAATGGAACAAAAACGGACACAAAATCCCTGGTTATATTATATTTATTTTTAAAGGAAAGTATGAAGTCTGTTAATGCAGTCTGTTGTGTAAAAAAAGTTTATGTTTAGATACAAATTAAAAACCTTAAAAATAATGAAAGTTCAGCTCATGAGTAAATATTGCTGGCTTCTCAGTTAATGCACCGAATACTACTACAGCAACGCAAATGGGTTTTCGTACATAATTGAAATTTATATTATATCGAATTTTTATATCGTGTTTTTTTCCTGTAGAGTATTGATTTGATATTACAAGACTAGAAAATATTTGTTGGCTCTATTTTTAGTCCATTTTCGTGATTCTTGGCATACTTGTTGCGTCAACTCGTCATTTACTGTAAGATACTATGGATGACACTTGCATTCATCTAGTCTTTGGTACCACAAATAGTAGCAGGTTTTTTTGTGCGTAAATAATCTACTGGAGTAGCTGTCATTCCATGGTCATTATGGCTCTATTTGGATTTCGTATGGGCAATATATGCATGAAATGTGGACGTGTGGGTATTCATAAATCTAGGAATCTGTCACAGAACAATTTATCGGTTAAAAATGTTGTTTATATATGTCGTAATCCGACTGCTATTTCAAAGTAAATTTATGTTGGAACAAGATTGAAACTAATGATGTCACGCATTGAAGCATGACTTCTTTGGTTTTCCTGGATAACAATAAAAGAACAATAAAAATAATTTATCAGTATGCTAGCTACTTTGATGAAAAAACATTTTCTCAGAAAAGTTTGTCAGAAAAATTTAAAAAAAATATTATCCTTATCATCGGTCACGCAACTCTTGCCAAACTGTAAAAGCGCACTAACCTTTAAGCAATAAATAGTTTTTAAACGTACAATGAATTTTTCAACTATAAGTTGTCCAAGAAAAGTTGTAAAGAAGCTTAGATCTATAAAAAAATGCATCCGATCACAGACTGACAAACGGAAATAAAAAAGGAAACTAAAATGTAATTTGAATATATGTGTTGACAATTCTTAAATGCATGAAATAAGGAACATTTTTTGGCTATAATTTTAATTCATTTTTCCATGCATATAGTGATAATTCTTAAATGTATGAGATAACCAGCGTATGCACGTTAGTTGTAATACATCGTAAACGATTTCTATCAACCCCATCTCCGCGTCTAAATTTATCAAGATATGGCCATATTATGTTTTTGCTGGCACCGCAAAAATTCCTTAAATAAATAAAGATACAAATGGGCCATACAATTTTACAACTCACTTTTCTTAATATTTTTTACAGGCGATATAAATAGTACATCTCGCTACAGCCGCTCCCAGAGGACCTATGCAATGCTCGAAAGTCTATCAGCTGAGATTGTCTTTGATCGGCGTTTAAAACTTTTTTTTACAAGTAGTTATCGGTGTAGTCGTTTTTGTTCTATTTCACAAGTTGACATTCTTTCTATTTCACAAGTTGACATTCTTGAAAATAATGCATCCCACAGCGACAGCATCCAACTTACATACTAACTTTTGTGGCTGTATTTTCCCATTTTTTGAATCATTTGAAGCCAATTTGTTAATGGGTATTCGCCAGCCAACAATCACTAGGCAAATCTCATACAAAATCAAGATCAAAGGCCAGGTCCAAATCGCAATTTGGAACTTGATTTAGCAACCTGGTTACATCTGGACTTTTGAAAAAAGGTGAAGTTTACTATTATTACAGTCTGTGAAAAAAAGTAGTTTACGTTTATATAGAAGCTCACAACTATTAAGAGAATGAAACGACAACCAATGAGCGAAAATTATTTTGCTTCTTAATTTGGAAATCGACTACCACAACGATTCAAAATATTTTCGTACATAATTGAAACTCACTCTGTCAATTGTTTGTGTCTTTTCTCCGGCAAAACATTGAAAGAACGAAAAATGTTTATCAGCTAGCTCTAATGAAAAATCATTCAAACTATGAACTGTAACTCATGCTGAAACTGTAAAAATGGCAATGAAATCAGGTCATGTCTTCATGAATATAGATGCATCAAAACTTTCACGAGATCATGGAGAGACGTTTGGATAAAATAGGAGACTTGAAAATGAAAAAATATCACCAATTGATATACCCTTAACTATGCATTCATGGACATGTTAAACATTCTAGAACATTGGATTAGAGCTAAACTATTTTTAATACTGTGGTTTAGCTTTTACAAAAAAGCAGAAACTTTTCTAGCAGAAAATACAAAGGTTTTTATGTAGGCAGTGAACATTTTGTTTTTTGGCGAAGTCCGTAATCTAATCTTTTATTGTGCTAATTTTTTTTAAAGGAAGCAATTTGAGAAACATTTTTCACGAATTATTAAAATTTGATTTTAAACGCATATAAATAACATTGCTTAAAATAAACATGAAATTCCTCATGCATATACAATAGAAATGCATATATATATAGATATATGTAATTGGACTGGGACGTTAGGGATTGATGCATTTATTAAATTGTAATAAAGGAGTGATGTGAGTGATTATAAAACCAACATTTAAAAGAGGGATTGGGAGTGATTTAAGGGATTGAAAAAAATGAGGGAGTGATTGGTGCGTGGTCCACACACCAAAAACGAGTGTGTGATTAGAGTGATTCAAGATGTATAAAGAGGGGTGAGGGATTTTCTAAAGTGAATTTACATCTCTGCTTGACATACGTTAATTGACTGTAAGTATATAACAGACATTTTATAAAATGTTATTTTAGAAAATTATTTATACACGTATTATGAAAAATCCAGATTAGATCTTCTTAATTATGGGTTACTTAAAATAATCCAAGCTTTTCGTAACGTTTCGTAACAAGTTTGCGTAGTTTAATCGATGATGTCATCTCGTTCTCGTTTACCAAGTAATTCCAGTTGCAGTCTAAGAAAATATTATTATGCAATTGCAATTAGAAAATTTCTCCAGCATGGTTTGACTTACAACCATTTTACTTGCAGATAAATACTAAGATAGTGGCTAAATTATTAATTTAGAAGTTAGATGCACAAGTTTTTTATGATAATTCAGCTTATCACGAATGCAGGCTTTTCTAATCCTGCTAAATCTAAATTAAATGATAGATCTTACGCTTGGAAAATGCGCATATTTTGCGATCATTACGCATTGTCATTCTATGAGATTGTACTTGTTGGTCCGCTACGTGCTGTGTGCACTCTGAAAAGTTAGCTGGCTGGTGACACAAAACTCAAAGGGTGAACAGGTCAGAAGTCTGAAAACCCAATATTACCCACAAATCTTTCTGTTTTGTCCGACGAGTGAAAATGCTATTCAAACATAAATAACTGTCTGATTGTAATCTGCAATGCAGCCAGATAGAGAGCGGATCATGGTAATTTTACTTTATAAATGTTTCTAAATCCTCTTATAAGCGACGTGCTATCTATCTATTCAAGGAAATGTTGCCTGACTAATAAATACATCACGGGCGTCCAACTATTTATGTAAAAATAAGCCTTTTTTTTAACTAATAGCATTTCTCATCATGCCCATAGTTATGAATGAAGTGTGTCGACTAGCAAGTATTCAAATAAACAGGAATTGTAGAATTTTATGAAATTAAATTAACACTTTTCTTTAAATCAAGTGATTAAATATTATTCAAATACGTGTAATTATAATCTTGGTAATTGGTTTAATTACTTCAATCTTAATCCGTGTAAACGCTAAGGTTTTTTAAAACTTGTGTATATTTCGTTACGTAAACTTACGGAATATATCCACCAAAATTCTAAATTAAATAGTGCTTGTGTGTGTGCTCCTCCAAAACCAATTTAGAACAAATCGTTAAACCGATGGACATGAAAAATGACACGAGGGTGGTGGACTTAAAATTCAAATGTGCATCTCAGATCACTTTCATTCCAGCGTGCTTCTCAAAATCAGTCATGAAAATCTCAACAATACTACAGGTTTTGTTACAACATAACTCGACAGTTATGCTTTTAACTTAAGAGAATATATCAGACGGGTTTTCCCACGTTTTCCGTTGATGGGGGATCCAAAATGGATTTCGGAGGATGTTTTGGTCCGCTTAAGGCTCACCCGGGAAAATTTTTTTCTCTCCTTACTTATCCCCCTCCCATCCATTATTGAGCATTTCTAAATGTTTATTAAATTAAACTTCCCCATCCGGCATCCCTCTTCAGACAGCTCAACCACTTAACTACCACGTGACCTAAGAGTAGGAGCGAATTATATCATAGTGCACAATAACGATATTAGCGTCCAACTTTTAAATTAAAATAAATAAACATGAGAATGTCTTGTCAAGGTACACTATGAGAATGCAATGTTTTGCCTACAATTAAATGAGTTTAATTTAATAAACAGGAATTATAGAATGTCTTTAGAAATTGCTTTGTAATGGTTTATTATTAATCAAGATTGCCTCCGTTTCCACGTACTCCAATTTGGGTGTTATCAGATTGGGAGATCACAGTTTCGGATTGGAGCTGGCCGTTGTTTTAAGATGGAGCCCTTGATGTCCGTACCCAAAATAATTTTAAAGTGGATTAGCTAATCTATTTGGAGACTTATTTCGTATAATACCAGGCAACTCTACAGTTGAAGCCCATGTAAATATCAGTATGTTATCGCAACGAATCTGGTGTCAGAGTTGATGTAATCCCAATAAAATATATTTAAGTCGCAATGCAAATCACCTAACATAAACAGTGTTATGAACTTTAGGCATCAATAAGTTTAAATAATCTTGCTCTTCGAAAACTCTGCGCACTTAAATAAATGTTTTGTTTGCGGAGAACTATCTTAGGTTCTAAAATATATTTTTATATTTTTATTGAGCCTTACTGCTTTCGAATGTGTCATGAATTATGTAGTTTTTGATGGTACAATTATGTAATTTTACGATTCGCAACTGGGGTTATTTTTTTCTTTTTATATTATTTAACCCTGTGCTTTACTATGAATCCAATTTTTGAAAATAGTTTTACATTTTTGCAAAAAAAAAGTAGTTGACTTCTTTGTATAAAAGTTGTATGTCGAATTTATACGATAGCCTTTATGAAGTAAAATTACAACTATGTAATTACGCCAGTTGAAAATAATAAATACATTGCGGTTTACCAAATATGTCTCTCCTCAAATTGCAGGCATCACAACTCCAGATTTTTAATGGTTTATTGGATCCATGAATCTAGTTTCCTCATGCTCTGCCCTTAAGCATATTCCAAATCATCAAAGAACCTTCTAGAAACATTTTAGTAGAGTCATAACATTATTTAGCTTGTTGCAGTCAATCGACACCCAGACTTTCCCAGCTTCCAAAAGTTTGGAGCAATCTCAACTGCAAACATCATCATCAGATGTCTTGTAAGGAAGATCTATTTCGAAATGAAAGTGACCAAATCAGCAGGGATCACCGCAATGAATAAAGCTCATGTTTCAACTACAAAGCTGGTTGGTCGGATACTGCTGAAGATTTTAGATTTTATTTGGATTGATGCACATAAGAAGTAAGTTGAGTTCTTGATATTTAATGTCTTAAAATCAATTTTAAAAATTCATGTTTACCTGTGAGTATTTTACAGGAACCGTTGACTTGGCGATTGACAATTTCAGTGAACTTAAATCGGCTCTTATGCGTATCGGAATCTTTCAAGTACTAGAATATAATATTTAATGGACAGAACCCCTCCAAATCCGAGATAAAATACAAGCAATACGACAACTCACTTGTCGTTGGCATTTGTTTCATTATTAAATAATTTATCTACAACTAAAATTTAAACTACATCGCAATCTTCCTTTTAACTAAGGTAAGTTTTAGCTGAGATAAGTTTTGAATGGCGCTGATGCTTTAATTGTAGCCGACATGCAAAATGCAAATTAAATGGAACCTTCGTGCTTGGTAAAAAAGCATTCCATCACAAAACACGACAAATGAAAGGTATTCATTCGAAAAAATTATAGATCCTCAGGGCAGATGGTTTGAACCTGTGAAACTCTGTTAATTTAGTCCCAAAGTAGGATGAATCTTAAACAGTTGAAAGACATTTGCAAAATTGGCTTGAAACTTCATTCCACTTCGTGAGTCAGATGTTAAATGGCAAGAACTCGTAAGTTAAATTCTAGTTCCCCATGGTACTTACGAAGTTAGCAGTGATTTATGACAAAGCTCTTAAATTAAAGAAAACACAAATATTTTATTAAACCACTCAAAGTGTGCTAGACGCGTCGCAGCTTACTTTATGTGCAAATTAGATAGCATACCTAGCGCCAAAATCTACTTTTTTGCAGCTTTGTTTCCGGATTGGTGACACTGCGACCGTTACAAATATTAAAATCCTAACAATCTCCTAACTTTGCAG
>JAQIWO010000651.1:0-13083 GCA_034695405.1 Entomobrya muscorum | reverse complement strand
AGAGAAGAGAACTACGTGTGTGTTCCTTTCACAGAAAAACTTTTTATTTTCTTTGTGGTTCTCAGGGCTCGTATATTTTGCTTGCCTCTTCTCCTGTCATAATGCATTATACATGATATCACAGTAGAAACATCCAACCAGAACTTGTGACTTTTCTCTCTCTTTTATTTCCAGCTACCTAACTATATCTATTATTTTCCTTTGAATGTCATATAAATGCACAGGAGTTTGATTATGTGCTGCTGTCGTCTCTCTAGAAAAACGAGGTGGTTCTGTTTTTTGTTGACGCTGCTGTTCTTCATTATCAGCATCGTCGTTGTCAGGCTAATAATGAATATGTATACGTGAACGTAAGTAAAATTCTACATTGCCACCGAGAAGAACAATTTACTACTGTGTGGTTGCTCCTCTTGTACACGCGCTTCGATGCTGCTGCTGTTAAGATTTTTTAAATAAATAAATATTCATCATGTTTATTCATCCTTGATGATGATGTTGATGTTTCATAGACTTGCTGCGGTCTGTACAAGTTGGCTGTGGTGCTGGTGGTGTTTCATTGTTGGTTGTATTTGCACTTTGAATTTGTATGTGTGAACACACATACAAATACAACATGGGAGTACTAATCAATTGTTATTCAATTCGATTTTATGCATTATGTCGCAATTTATTATGCAAAGTAAAAAAAAACTAGTAGTAGAAGAACAAAGGGAACAAAAAAAATATCTCGAAGAGATGAAGTTGAAGTCAGGTGGAATGAAGGATTACTACCCATATATGTATATGAACTATTTAGTTGGCGATAATAAATAATACTAGGAGGAGCTGCCTCATTCTGTGACAGATTTTTTTGTTTATTTTACTCGATACCATTCGATAGTTAAATCACTGGCCACTGTCCATCCAGACATGCTAAGGTATAGTTTTTATGGAAGTGGACAAGAAATGGTATTGCTTGTTAGCTTGTTATTAAATTATTCACTACTTCGAACCAGCAGCTCCACAGTCATGTTTTATTAGAGATTTTATTTGATGCTGGACATGTTACAGTTGAATTTTAAATAGTTTTTTTGTGGTCTGCTTTTTGGATTGGAATAGATGGATGGACAAGACTCATAAATCTAGAATTGCATTTTAAATGGAGTCACGGAGAAATAAAATATGATATTCGTGCCAAGCTTGTGAGATTAAAATTCAATTTGAAGAAAAAACAATTTAAAATATTCAAGTAATGAATATTCATTCTCTAACAAAAAAAAAGTTTTCACTGGCTGCCAATAAATATTTCTGGTGCGGGCACTCTATCAACCAACATACATAAGTGCAGTGTAACAACGCTAAAATCCTATTTGATCGTGGTCGTGAGCATCTTTTTCCAAGTGGCCCAAAAACTATGGGACTGCCTTTTCCCTTTTATTACGCTGTACTAAGTATGCAAAATCAAGTAGAAGTGTTCTTCTGTGTGCAAAGCAGAAGAGAATATTATTATAACAAGATGAAAATTTTCCCTTATCCTTGTCATCCATTTCCTACTGTGTTTATTCTGTATTCAGTATTACTTGACTGATGACCGATGATGATGGTGGTAGTATGAGTGAATTTTTATTGAAAAATGTGCTCTTGCCTCATCCTTCTTTCAATTTTTTATTGTTAAAAAATTATGTGAACACACATCACACATCCTGTAGCACACACACACATAGTATATATACTGAACTGGAGGAAGAAAAGTGGCACTTGAAAGCTGGCAGGCAGGCAGGAGCAATTGGTCATTTTGGATGATTGATTTGGTTAGACTGGTTGTCTGATGCCATGCCGCTCTTTTCTCTGCTGCTCTGCCAGTGATGGTGTGTACAAATGCCAAAATGCTCTGCATGCACATATCCAAGTATTACCCACATGATTTTTCTAGTATTATTACACTTCTTACAAAAAAGCATTATTGTAGATATAAATTCAGGATTCCACCTCCTGACAACACGATCAATCATCCTCCGGCATACCGGCGGTGGTGGAGGTAATGTGGCGCTATGTAAATGTGCAGGTAATATTTGCTCTCTCACACACGAGCAATATTACTTTTTTCTACCTTTTGGCTTTAAGCGACATTGAGCATTACAATACATTTTATGCATAACTACCACCATGTAAACCTGTATTTTATTATTGCCCAAGACACTTTTTTTCCTTCTGCTGTTTGACGCGCGTTTTGAAATGTGTCGTGTCGTGTTTGAAAAAGAAACAATATTGATGGTTGGTCACATGATATGTTTTTTCGCCTTATGACCTGAATTGATGAGGATGTTGATTTGGCACATGTCTTGGGGCAAAGTGAAAATGTTCAATCATTTTCTCGTAGCAGTTATTTTTCAACTGTACATCTTTACAATTACATATCATGCTGTATTAAAATTCAGGGAAGAATTCGCTTGCAGGAAAAAGTAAGTGGGGCGATAAAGGTGGAGAAACATCACTCATTTATTTCCCAAATTCAAATTTAATAAGTTTTGGGTGTATTTCTAACTGCATGATAAACCCATTTATTTTGACTTCCACCATTTCTCAAAACGTTTACGACTGGCTATACAAATGCATACGTATTTATTCGTATGCACCAATTCTCGGATGCACATAAACTACGAAAACATCCGAGTAGAACTTCGCATTACACAACTTTTTTTTTGCTTTGAGGTTTGACTGGACAAAAATGGAGAAATGTTTCATTATAAACTTCGGAGAAAGTTTGCGCAACAGAACCCCCAGCAGAGAGCTTGGAGATTTTGTACCAAAATGACATTTTCATCCGAGCATCATAATCTCGTAACGGTCTACCTACCTGCATTCGTTCGCTGAAAGTTGCGATAATGTCAACTGCACCACTATTTTTATTAAAACTAGACATATTATCGTACATCTGCTTTTCTAATAATAATATAATACTGATTCTGTTGACAGTTTTATTTATCTAAACGGCACATATACAGCTTCAAAGAATTTGAATAAATATTCTGCCAACATAATATGCATTTTGACATTATTATTGATATTGATTTCACGCTAAACTATTAAGCAGTTGTACTGGCAATCCCAAATCGCACATAAACATTTCTAGCCAGATCTAATGGGACAAGTGGGAAAACTCTCAATTTCTTACTTGGTATTTAGAACGAATACGCAATCAAGACGTCGTGTCCTCTTGACCTGTCCTGTCGTCGTTGCCGTCACGTCTTATTAAAAATATTTTCATCTTCATTAAAAGCCAGCCAAATTTTTAAGAAAAAGAAGCAGCTCCCCCATCTACTTTAATATTTCTTGTATAAATGAAAAATAAATTGATAGAAAAATAGGCCATTGCTGTGTAAATAAGTAGTCGCGGGACAGCAAGAAAAAGATGTAAAAAGCGTCATAATAATAAATTCTATTAATCCAATCCTTTCACATTTTCCCTTGTCCAATTCAGAAAAATAAGGGAATGGTGCTGGGAACAAGTTGGGTTTTATATCCTCATTAGCTTTATGTGGATATATGATAGTATATTATATAGTTAGCTTTGTAAAACGCTCTCATCATCACCACCAGCTTTGCCCACTTTAGCAAAACATTTCTTAAATCAGCAGACACATAAACTGCATTTTTTCTTTAAAATAATTCATTTTGTGCAATCTGTAATGCAACTGATCACCCCTCTATCCTGACTCACGTCACGCACGACGATCAATCAACACTAAAACACAATTTTTGTTGCAATTCTCCAGTCATAAAACTATCCTTCTAAATTATTTCTAATGAACTCATGCTCCTTTCATTTCTTGCAAAAGAAAAAAAAAATCTGCTGACATGTGTGAATTAAGGATGCATTTTATTTGCATATTTATTGCGTCGGCTTAGCTGCTGCTGCAGCAGCATCGTCCTCGCTCTCCTTCTTACATGTTTACTTACAGCCTGTTAATTAACTTCGTCTCAGCTACTGTGACACGCAAAAAAATGAAAGGCAAAAAGGAGCAAGAAGAAGAAGAAGAAAATGTGCAAATGGATTGGCTAATAAATGAGCAAGTTGACATTACAACCTCGTAAATTAGTTCAACCTTTCTTCTTACTTTGCTTTTGTAAGAGTGAGGAAGAAATTGGATCAGAAAAACAACTGTGAAGTTGTCGTCACCCGCCACCTCTACCACCACTGCCGATTCACAGGATTATAGTATAGAATACACAGAATGAAATAAATTATAGCATAATGTGTGTCCTGTCTTCATAAACAAAGAGAAACTAAAGAGCTGATGCGACTTGATCCTCTTCTATATGCTCTATTGACTTTTATAGAACGGACTTTGTTCGTGCCACCTTCTTATTACTCCTCTCTGAACTCTTCTCTGGACGACTCGTTCCTATTCCATTTAACTTGTTCATTAACAAAACTTGGAGTAATCAAGATCTATATCTACTTTGCTGTTTTTCTTGTAAATGATGATAGCGTCTTTACAAAAGCAAACAAAATCTCATTCGGTTCAGTTTATCTTCCACTAACAAACCATCGACATAAGTCAAAGTCACAACTTGAATGAAATGGGTCCGGAGCGAAATTTTACGATAAACGATTTATTTTTTTCCGTCACGGTTTATATGGCTCACCTACTTTTTTTAGAAACCACTAGCTAGTCATACTATCTGTTTTCACGATGATTTAACATGAAAATTTCGGCGATAAATACGACCACAAGAAGAGAAACAGACGGAAAATCATGTTCACAAGACGGATAATACACATATATTTTCTATTTATACATCTTGTCAAATTGCCGTAAAATATATGTGTTTTTTTTCATTGGATTCTTTTGCTGCTGGCACTACTTCTAACACATGAATATAATATTTTACTGATCTCATGCAACATTGTCTTTATTACTCTACTTTTTTATAAAACATATTGAAAAAATGAGTTTTCTGCTGATAGTAGTGGCGATAACTGCAAAGATGGTTTGCATTTTTGACAACAATAAATCGAAATTGAATCTATCTATACCATCGACCCAGATTAATTCACCGCCCTTTTTTTCAGTTCGTGCTCCTATTATGAACGGACACATCACTTTACTTTTATTGGTTTTGTCATGCGTGTCCGTCTGTTTTCACGTTTTACTTTCCACAGAAATATTTACAGATTCGTAGTGAAAACACGGTTTATTTTTTTGATAGTTTTGTTTTTAATCTAGATCTGGCTCAAACGGGTTTACTTATTCTAGAAAAAAAACATACATAATATATAATTTTTCTGTGGGAGTAAAAATAAGATGTAATGTTAACATTAGATTATGATAGCCTATGGCTAACGATTAGAGCATGATAAAAAAGCTAAAATGTTCAACGTAATCTCATTTTTCACTTTTTGAATTTCTTACATTATGCAACGTCTCGAGATTTTATAGCCAAGTAAATACAACGACAGATATACGAACATTTAAATGCGCGAAAGAAACCAAAGCGCTTTTATTTCTGCATTAGTATTTTATTCTCCTTCTCGTTACTTAAAAAATGTGATAATGATGGCATTACTTTACTTTTGTCATGATAATGATCTCCACCTCCTCCTTCTTCTTGATCGTCTGAGAGTGCTGCATGCATTCATTGCATCACATGCACCAACAGTTGCAGTTTCTCAAATGAAATGGAAATAACATACCACCATGTCATTATTTCTTCTTTAGTTTCTTGGGCTTGTCCGTCGGCATCTCATATAACATCTAATATATTTCCTTCGACGTCCTCACACAAGATAATAACTTCATCTGATTATTTACGTTATTAGGTTACTATTTTTTTGATGGTCTTGCTTCTACTATACTCCTACGTAACATCGTTCTCAAGAAAATTGAAGAAGACGAGCCAAAAAGTGCACTTTTTTCTGCAGTCAATACTCAACAATGTAGTCTCCTTTGCTATAGAAGATGGAGGTCGCGCTGCGATAGTGTAAATTGTGATGATGCTGCTGCTATGTGAATGCAGCCATTTTTGCAATGTTTGCGAAAAAAAATGCAGGGGGTGATGATGATGATGATGATTTGATGGGAGAAAAGAAATGAGCCGAATGCTAAAAGAGAGGGAGACATGTATAATATATGAAATGGGAATAAAGTGACTTGTAAAGGATGTTGGATTGCAACTCTATAACTTATAACCTTCCTCCAAACACCAACACCAACCACCACCGTATCGTAACCGTAATGTATTGGCATCATTATCACAAAAACAAATCAAGATTCACGACAACAACTTGATACATCTATAGACTGGGTATATCGACAACCAAAAAAAAACGAACGCGAGGGCAGCAAATGTATAAAAAAAGCTACATAACTACAGCAGCATATATCCTCCTGACAAAAAAATGTATTATCCGTTTTTATAGCAGTCCTTAGAAATTCGCCACAGTGAGTAATGAAGTGAAAAGGGAAAGAGAAGAGGAGATATGGAGATAAAAAGGAGAGAAGGAGAACAACAAACGCAACGTAACTAAAGTAAGTTATAAGCGTGCTTTTTTGGGAGGCAACGCCCTTTAGGAAACAAATCTGATTTTCTACGCTGTTCTGCTTATGCTCTCTGGTGATGTCTATAAAAAATCTCTACTTTGTTATAAAAATTCTCTCGTCTGATGTCCCTATCATGCATTTAATATATATACCTACATAAAGTTTTTTTTATTATTGGTATAGTATTTTTTTGGCGTATTACCTAAAATAGAGAATTGATGGTGGTGATCAGCAGGAGGAGGTAGAGATGATGATGATCATGTCCTCTCTCACTTCTCTTGTATGAGCAGCAAAGCATAGATATATATACCTACTTACTAATTCCTGTGATTCCCTCTATCTTTCTATCTCCCCCATTTATCTCTCTCATTATTATCATATAATGCCATCATCATCATACTTACTACTACACTAATCTGCTTGTTTTTTCCTAGTACGCGGTACTCATGTCTTTCTGTTGAAGTTGATAAAATAATGCGTTTGGAGTGTGACGACCACGTCGAATCTGTACACTTCCACGTTTGGAAAAACACAGCGAGAGAGGGAGAGAGGAGAAGAAGTAGCGCTACAAAAACCATTTATTTTTTTGCAACGAGCCAAAAACGGGATGAAATATCAACTTTGGCAAAAATTTATTACCTTGCGTTTATACAAGCAATAATGTACCTATTTTGTCGTTCTCTCTTTTTCTGCTTCGTGTGCAACAATCTTATCATCAGCATCATCATCAGAGAATAAATATATTATATGTACCACACACAAAAACGACATTTTATTTTGAGAAAGGCAAAATTAGCGGTGTAGGTAGGTACATTGGTGATTGTGGAGTTTTGCCAATGTACCGTAGTAATAGTTGAAATTTGAAGAGTAAACAAGAGAGGGAATATAGTAGAAACAAAAAAAAACTCATCATATAACTATGATAGCTTCATAGATAAGTGTATGATGGAGTAGTAGGTTTTTAGGCGTGGAGCGTAGGTAGATCAACCTGAGTTTTGAGTTGAAGCTGAAAGGCGGTGGTGGCTCACCTTATGATTATTTGCAAATATTTCTGCGTAGATAGGATGATGAGAGAGCCATTAATTTCCTCTTGAGGATGACTATATGGCTATAATGAGGATTATTTGGGAGGTAGAAAACCGATTACTCCTGTTTACCGTTTACAAAGCAGACAAGACAACAAAAGATCACAGATATGAGATTTTGGAGATAGACCCATGTTGCTCCCCTCTTGCCTCTACCTTTGCTTCATCCCATCATCATATCGGCTCAACTCATTTCCATTTTTAGTTGTGGTGAGCTACCATTATTGGTTCACTCAGTTTGGTTGATTACCAATTTCACGTTTAATTTGCAACATGAAGATGATGATTATGAGTAGGTACTACCGACCTAGGCACACGCAGAGCGCTAAGCGAAAAGGAAGGAAATGAGATCGTAAATATAATAGTTTGTTCTGCGGATGGCTGATGATGATTTTGCAAATAGCAAAGGATGAGATGAGAGCACTTAAAACAAAGTCGTAATAGTTTTGGTATTATCATCTGCGATTTGTAGCATGGAGTGATCGTGCTAGCAGTGGTATGGTACACTGACCTTGCTGAATGGCCATGAATGGAGCAGAAACCAGAACAATTTTCTAACAAGCATAAATACCTACTTAACTTTATTATTATAAATCAACGGAAATGTTTGACATTCATTTCCCTTTCATCATCATCTTCACAGATGCCATATGATGATGATGCTCCCTACAATCTGCTGCTGTGATTCTGCTCTACAGAACTTGATGAGATGAAATGATCCGCGTGCTTGCTCTCGTAGTATTCATAGGCGGCATTGGCATAACTAAAAAATAAAAAATAAATATACAGTGCAAGCGGCTTTCATTCATTCAACTGTACTGTTAAAAGTGCATGCATATTGCAGGTGGCGAGGGAGGAGGAGGAAAGAGGAGAATGATTGATAAACGAAAGGACTCTTTTATGCTGAATAGTAGAGGAAGATGATGATGATGATGATGAGTGATGTAATGCACATGCAATGCAGGAGTAGAAAGCCATCAAAAAGAGGAGATGATGAGAAGAAGCAATCAACAAAAGTGGTGGAGGAGGATATTATGATGGGGATGGTGTTGGTAGCGAGAAAACACAAGCTATAGCAGTCAGCAGCACACATACACAGGCTTATTTAAAGGGGAAACGAGATATTAAAAAAGGAAGAAAACCAGAACAGCAAACGTCGGTTGCAAAAAAAAACGCTTTTCTTCTTGCTTATGTATCTTTTGGCTCTTTCATTTTGCAAAAACTGGAACATTTCAAAATGAAACTCGACAAGACTGCAGGAAGGAGATAGAAGCAGACTTGGGTGCATGTACTTGTTTGTAGAGAAAACGAAGATGTTGATGATGTAATCGTAAGAAATTGAGCAGAAGATCAAATGAATCGCGTGTTACAAGTTATAAATGTTGTATCTGCTAATGTAGGCATTACATAACAGGACTTTGAGAGAAAAGAGAACAAGCTGCTTTCCGTGATGATGATCCCATATATCCCTTCCACTTTGATGTAGGTTGGTTACACAAAGAATCCTATGTATTTTGTTCACATGTAAAGTGTTTATGTGCTTATTTGCATCAAGGTGGGTTTCTCTATTCTCCCTTTTAAAAGTTTTCTCCAAAATCGCGTGTTATATAGAACAGTAGCTGCGCCTTTACAAACACCTATTTTCTTTTGTATAACAGGCAAGTAAAGAGGGCACAGAGCAAAAAAAGTAGGGCAACTGATTGAAGGAATGAATGAATCGATAATGAGAGGGATAAAAGAGAATTGGGGCAAAGAGAGAAAACTGGATTCAAAAGAGAAGAAGAGTATAGACGGGAAAGATAGCAAAAATATGTCAGTTGCAAAAGTTTTTCCAACAAACGGAAAATACATAATATATTACAAGAAACGAGGGCTTTGAATGTAGAAGTTTGGAACAGGAAGAGCGAAGTGTTTTTATCAGAGAAGGGCAGCTGCTGCTCAATCACTTTAAAACATGCCACAACCACCAACTCCTCAACTTTTAGGATAATATTATTTTTTGCTGCACATAATACTCATTCACTTCAACTGCATCTCATTTACATCATCATCTTCATCATCAACAGCAGTGGCATGCTATCATCATCGATCCATTCCATTTTCTTCTGCGGTCGAGATTTAAAGAGCATCCTGAATAGAAAAAAAATCATACCCATACCAGCAAGCAACACAGCTCCAAGCTTTTATCTTTTTATTCCTTTTTGCTCCTTTTTTGCTTTAAATGATGAAATATGTGTTGCATAACATTAAAAGGAGGCGCTGGGCTAAAGGAGAAGATGAGTAAAAGAGAAGACTGAAGACTTAAAAGAAAATTTTCCTTTTTTAGTCAAGCGGAAACTGTCAAAGGAAATCACTTGCTGGTTTAATAATGCACGCGTGCATCATTCCACATTTCAATCAAAATGCAAAAATGCCAGCATATAAAACCAGATAAATATGGAAAAGGGTACAATGCAACATCCTAAATGAGTTCACAGGAAAGCCCAAACGAATTATATATGCATAGAGGATGATAAGAATGATGAGCTAGCACACAAACCATGTCGTTTTGATGCTGACGATGATGATTATTATTAAAATATTTAATAATAAAAAGGAAATGCAGGCCAGCAAAGAGCAAAGCAGCAGGAGTACCCGAACCATTACAAAGGTGAAATTCCACGAAAAATTCCTCGTGTGTAACCGACTACTCCACCCCACACTCCTCTCCTTCCAGCCAGTCGCGTTTCTGTGCAATGTTGTGTAATGTGTTTTTGTTATCTTTGAAATGTTTCATTTTATATTCATAAGTTTTTTTAATTTGATATCAAGAACCAAAGTGTTTTATTGCTAGTATCAATCATGGCATGCTTAAAAAGCAGAGTTTTAGAAGTATTTTTATTTTATGGACAGACTTGCTAACTTAAATGCTCTTTTTGTGTGGCTTGATTAAAAATACATGTTACTTTGCTTAAGTTGTTCGGTTATTGTTTGAGACAGATAGATATATAAATGCTCAGTTTCGTTGAACAGCAAAGCACTTTGGTTTTTTGGGATGTAAAGGTGTCGGCAAGAGAAATTAGCCCAAGACATGCCATCGTCATCCATCAGTCACCTTGGCCTCGCTTGCGTAGCCGAAACAAATTTCCATTTCATCAGCAGCAAGCAGCAGCCCAACAGATATATCTTCACTTAGACTTCCACAACAGAACTGTACACGCTCACGGGGAAAAAGAGATTGAGTGTGATAAAAAAGCCATTTAGACGGTGTGGTGGTGGTGGTGAAGTAATGTAAAAATGTATACGGTACAAAAAAAGCAATAAAACTGTAAGTCCATCTATCTATACCCATTAAAATGACCACACACATAATATACGTAATCATCAAAAGAATCACACAATAAAACACAATCACCAGCAGCCCATATTAGAAATGCGAGTGTGAGTGAGGCCGACTCTTGCTGGTCACTAACCAAACGGAACATTTTTCTACAAAACGAAAATGAATGGGAGTGAAATGAATAGCGCAGAAAGGAATTAAATTTATTGTCGAGTAGTTGAGGACGCACGTGGAAGAGCAGAGATTGTGCAGAATGAGCGTTGAAGCAGATAACTGATGAAGGTAGCTGAGAACGATGTATTAGCTATTTGTAGACGCAATCAATTTTAATATAATCAAGATGACCACGACCACATGTCAATTAAATTAGCGAGTCAATAGACCATCAAGCAGTTTGGATGATTTATAAAATAGGTATATGCCAAATTAGTCTTGAGCATCCGTACACAAAGTTTTTTCGGGACGTGTATAATGAATATATATGTACCTACGTTGAAAGGGCTACTTTTTCGCAATCTTTGGTCATCATGAAATGAACTAACAAGTTAACTTAACAATGCAAACTACACTGGGCAGCGGTTGTTGCATTAAATGGGGACGGAGGAAGAACAGGACATGAATATTTATAATAATTATTATACGTTTATTTACTATCATTACAAGAAGTACATAACAAGCTAGATTCATTTTTAGCAATCAGAGCACAATAAATACAATAGAAAGTTGATTTGCCGATAGAGTAAGTTGCAAGTTGCAACATGAGCACCATGATAAAGAATTCTCCTCTTCTCTGCTACTCACTCAAAATGGTATATGCTCGGTAAAAAAATGTTTAGCAAGAAAGGCAAATCTATTAAAAATGGAATGAGATGGATAGCGGTGGGATAAGAAGTTTCATGTTCGTAGTTGACAGATGACAATAATTGACAATGGACCGCTGCGCCGTTGCGTAAAAGAGTACATTCGGACTATAGTAAAGGAGTAATGTGATAAGTCATCTATATCTCCCACTCTTGTTGTTTTCGCTATCGCCTTTGGCCGCTGCTCGCTCAGCTATATACTCGGTGACAACAATCACATGCAACAATATATTACAACAACAACAAGAATGACTTGACAAGACAGGAGGACAGAGATGATCAGTTGATGGGATTCTCATTGTCGCAGTGAGAAACTTGTCGCATTAAATATTACACATTGAAATAGATGAGGAGGACCAACTAGTCATAGGTATGCACGTATGACCAAGCGAAATGATTATTTTTCTTAAATATTACACATCTCCTTATTTAACAACTTGATTGATCTTCCCTTTCTGTAGTATAACAAAAAAGTACAAGGAGCTTATAGCTTACTGTAATTCTATACGAGTCTTAACTTTTTTTCCTGAATGATTTGACCAAGTCGAGCAGCAATTCGATTTTTATAGCTATTGTTCCAATTCCAAATTAACAAGTCAAACAAAGATCCAAATCCAAAATGGATTTTCTTTTTTCCCTTCTGTTGTCATTCATTGTTATGCTTCGTTCATATAGTGTATAGTGTACCTCCACATCTCATGTTAGGTGAATTGTTACACTCTCGTCACTATTATGGTGTGTGGTACTTGGTGGTGACAATAAATATTCAATGTGGCTATAAGCTAGCCATACAACCGTACAATTTTCTGACATTATCCATCCATCCTTTTAATTTTTCACCAAGACAAGCTAACAAGACAGCCTTGATCACGCAAGTAGTCTGGTGGTGGTATGGTGACTCCACTGCGTTCTCAATTCGAATCGAATTCCATCACCACTGCCGTCGCCGCCACGACCGCTCAGCTTGAGCCTTGAGCTGTGCATTGAAGCAGATCTAATTTCATTTTTTCTTTCGAATCCAATCCACGTTTGGTAAAATACAAGTCACATAACCATAAAATAATTTACAGTGTCCAAGAAAGTGTATATCGTATGTCCTATAGCAATCAATAAAGTTAGTAAAATAATATAAAGTAGACGAGGACGCTAAGTTGACGATCAATGACTTCAGATCTCCTGTCATGGCCAAAAATAATAATAACAATCGGAGGCATATATGATAAAATACAATATACGTGTGTATGCGTAAACAATAGACGCAAGCGAAGTTTGGAGAGAGATATGAATGACTTATT
>JAQIWO010000650.1:0-13087 GCA_034695405.1 Entomobrya muscorum | reverse complement strand
CTGGATGCCAAAAGCCTTTGCTGCTAGTGTGATTTCATTCTCATCACCGTCCTTTGGCTGCTCGGTTAACGACTGATCATTCATTTCGTAAAAATTTCGTCAAGCTCAAATTGTCAATTAGCTGAGCGTTTCTTGAAAATACATAAAATCCTTTGAGATTTTATGAGGGGAATATCAAATTACGAAAATTCTGAAATAAATGAAATGTTGACTTTAAAAAAATAGCCAGTTACTAAAATATTTCCATGATAAACCTGGGCAACGTAAGGTGACTACAGTTAAGCAATGTTTAGCCGTTAAACTTAGGGGTGAACAATGCTTTTAAATGTGAATTATAAACATATACTAGTGAGGTGAATGTTTTTCACTATCGAAATGAGCATACCCGGAATATGTACCTCATTCATTCGCAACAACAATTATTGTTTGACACAGTCCATAAAAAATATCAGATACTTTGTTTATTCAGTGACTACATTTAAGTACAAACTCAAAACAACCCAATAATCTTTTTTTAACTGGAATCTCATACAACTTCAATTGATTTGTAATTTTGTATACAACAATTTGGTAAATATTTTGGACATTATGTTAGGTCCGTAGCAGCAGAGCATCAGCAGTCCAGTCAAGTCAGAGCCCAACTTTCTCGACTTCACCTTCAACTCTTTTAACTTTGTACAAGCAGTTTGTTGTGAATGTAGGAGACTTACTTCCGGTGTTTCGGTTGCAATGTTCATTCACCAAGCCAGTGCAGTGCAGTAATACATAACATTCCAGCTACTATGCATTATCAAATCTCATGCGAACATCTAATGCAGGAAAAAAGCCAGTAATTAAATTCCAAAATATTACATGCTGCATTGAATTAACTGCAATATCTACAAGAGAATCAGTATATACCTTTTTATCTTTCGATCTCTGATGACGTCATGAGTACCTATTGTAATATTGTAAATGTCATTACAACTAAAGCTAAATGCTTGCTTATGTCCTGGTTATATGTATGTCATCTGTTTAGAATAGGTTTAGTTTTGAAATTATGACATTCTACTTTGAATGGTATGTACCTATTTTTACTTGGACCATATATACAACACTCCCATCCGCATGTGCCTCTCATATAATGCTTATAGATTCACACAGTACATATCTCACCCTCATCACACTACACTACCATTATACTTATTAGAAATATTCTAAAAAAGCAGAATTAACCACGTATTTAAGTAAAGTAAGTTGATAAGACTATAAGCTCACTGGCTAATCAAACGACTATCGATTTTCTACCTACCTCACTGTTATAATGATAAAATGTTTTGAGTTTTATATGCTATAGGGGTCAATCCAACTGAGAACTTTGAGAAATTTATTGGATTTAAAACTAATCATTTGTACATGAACTTCCGTCTTGACCTGACAAAGCCTGATCTAACTCTTTGAACCAGTAATGTTTTTTAAATCTATACTCCATTATGCTTCCATTCCAACAGTCTTTAAAAAATAGCGTTGCATTGCATTTTGAATGGTGAAAAATAGCATTTACTTCACCAAGCTCCTCACTCTCACACATGAATTTATAAATATTAGTCAATATAGCACAAGAAATTATACCTGTATTGTTTTCCCATTGCAGTATATTTATTTTATGTTTATTATGTATAAGTACTTATAGTAAGTATCTACTTACCTATGTTGTATGTACATTTATGCGTAGTGTAACAGGAAATTAATACAAGTTTTTTGCTTGGCCGTTAATGCAAAAGTGTAACTGACAATGAACATTTAATCAAACCAAGGAAAACAAGGAAAATCCTCAAAATGTATTTATTTACCTGATTATTATAATGCTTAAGACATCTTTTTTTTCGTAGCCGTAAAGCCGTAAATTCAGCATAATAATTAACTATTTTTATTTTATTTCTTTTGCATTTTCCGTCAAGAGAAGAATCAGTAGACTCTGCTGCAGCAGTGCAGATTTCTTAAGTTCCCAGCAGTCACGGTCAAACCCCAAACTTTAATTATGATATCATTACAAATACCTAGTCTTAACCTCGCATATCACTTTTTACACACTCTTTTGTACATAATTTGTGGTTGTGCTACATTCTTACTTTTGATCGTAACAGTGCCGTTTTCCATCTACAGAAGATGTCTAATTTTATTTGTCTCCGCTTTCAAAAATACAGAGTTTGGAAGCATTTTGGACTACACGTCCACCTATTACGCTGATGGCGGTTTTACGAATCACTCAGTTGTTGTTTCTGTACTAAAATTAAATGGGGAAATATCGAGAAGAAAAGTGCAGGAATTAATTTACAAAAATGTGATAAGTGTAACTATCAATGAGTCATGTTCTTATCTACGATATCCGCAAATGACTCAATATCCGGCAACTTATAAGGGCTACTGGTTTTGGAAGAAAGATCCATTGTTCATCATTGAAAACCATGTTCGTCAAACACACAGCTTTCCAGTGGGAGGAAATGTGGAAAGTAAAATTCATCAGTTTTTGCTGAACAAACCATTTCCGGAACAAAGAAGCCCCTGGGATGTGACATTATTCATTCCCAAAGAGAAAAGCGCATACTCCACAGTGTTGATAGGAGTTCGTTTACATCATTGTCTTGCGGACGGAAGTTCCCTTGTTAAGCTAATTGTTGAGGCACTCGGGAAGAAGACTGTTAACATTCGTAAAAATGGATCATCCACGAAGATAATGACTTTTCTACGGAATCTTGTCATATTCCCATTTCTCTTGATTAAATTCAATCTTGAGTTCATTAAATACAGAGCTAGGAAAGTGGGTCATCCATGGCGAGTACAATCCGAGAAGACCTCGCAGATAGTCAAGCATTCCAACAAATTGCCTTTGAGTAGAATACGCTTGGCGAAGAAGACAAACGGAAATGTTTCCACTTCTGCATATTTTATGGCCGCCGTGGCGGGCGGAATGAGACACTTCTTGAAAAAGAATAATTTTCATTCTGACAAAGAAGCTCTTCCTGTGATTTGCAAGTTTCCAAAGTCAACTGATTATGTGGGTTTACGAAACAATTTTTTGCAGGTGGTGGGCCCACTGCCGACAAATTTATTGTGGACGCCTGCTCGCCTAATCAAGTGCCAAAATGTGTGTTCAGGCTTTAAAGAAAGTGGTATAACTGGCATGAATCCTACGTGTGTAAATTTTATGATGCGGGTTATGATGGGTTTAGTTGAGCCTCTTAGAAGCCATGTTCGTCTGCCTGAAATGTTTGTGGCTTCCTTATCAAATCTATCAGGAGGAAATATTAATGAGCTGACGATTGCGGAAGTTCCAGTTTTGGATTTTAGCTTGTCAGTAGGTCACACACTCAACTCAATGGGTAATTAAAGAAATATTTATCGAATATTAAAAGATATTGCTTCTCAATATTGCTTCCTCATTTTTTTCAGGCGTCGCATTTTCGGTATTTATGTACAAAGAGTATGTGCAGTTCTGTGCTGTTGCCAAGGGAAACATTTTGAATGATGGGAAATGTCAGGATTTGGTTAGCATGGTGGAAAACGAATTTATTCTACTTACACAACAGCGAATTGGATATGGAGGAGCAAGGAGGATAAACGAACATGTTCGGGGAAGTGAGCGCAGGGAAGAACGAATTGAAATAATACAAATTACCAAATGTTACCAGGATGGATCTGCAAGCATTCACAATGGTATGCATTCGTCATCAAAAGGATTAGAAATAACAAGAAAATGAACTTGCTAACTGACAACTAATTATATTATATAGTATATAGCCAATATCAAAATTAAACCATAAATGCAAAGCCAATCCAATGTATTAATTTATCGTGCAAAATATTGTGGTAGTGGTAATAAAAATTATCTTTCAAACCAGTCTGTTAACAAATAGTTTGTTGTTAACCAGCCGAGTAATTACAAGAAATGCAATAAAATCAAGTAGTTACTGATTTAATATGTGGTATTGGGATGGAGTTATGAACAGTACATGGAAAAGAATAAACTTTATTTTCTTGTAAAAAATCAAGGTTACTAGTTGTTGTTTCTGCTTGTGCAGCATAGCTACATGACTGTCTGATATTTGTATTGTGCATATTAATTTTAATGTAGTTCAACACTTAGTTAATGATGGATAAACTGAAAATTCATCTTATCACAACTTACTTAATTGCAATATGATAAAAAAGTTCTTACTCTTATTACGCACATTATTCTTTTCTTCCTAATTCTTAATTCACAATCTTAACTTTCTTGATGCACACACACAACTGGCAACGAATGCTTTTCAATAACATTGTGTTTGTTCAGCCAGATCCACTACCAAAAGAGGACGTTTGGACGATATTCTTACCTTCACATCCTTTCCGAACCGACTGAATGCTCCCGCGATGGATGGAAATTAATCCAACATCCGGTTTCTCAAGATCCGCTATAAACGAAGGGTTCCCATTTTACGGTTCTGAAACTCTCAGACAGACACTGGCTCCTTGAAAGTTGGGCGTGTCGTAGAGAGTCCAGTCGCTACTTCCTGTGATGATGACCGACTGATGAGCTCCTTGTAAAATGCTGAGGTTGGCAAGTTGGTCGTAAGAATATTCTTCTTTTCCTTGGAAGAATTCATGCTCATAAATTGTGAGAGAGTCTACCGTGTAGTCTTTCGTATTCCCAGCAAATCTTACCGATGACAGACGACCGTTAACTGTTTTGAGGTTGACACAGTAGTTATCCCGGCCAAACACATACTCGATTCTACTATCTCCATTGTTTGGATTGAACATGGGGTCCTCGTAAAATAACCAACTGTGTAAGAAAAATTTGAAGTAGATAAATGAAATATATAAATAAAAGTTGATGAAGTGTAACAACTTTTTTGTAGAATAAAAATTACATTCCAGTCACGCAAACGGAGTGCGCTCGGTTGTCAAAATCTTCTGATGCCAGATCTTCAGCGTAAGTGTTTGGAATGGAGATGTAGTTTCCGTCTCCATTGTACTGATCGAATAAAACTGCGTTTTGTGTTTGACATAGGGCTACTTCAAATAGGCATACAAAGGCTAATATTCTTTTTTGCAAGCACATTTTAGACATTTTTTATCGAAAAAAAATGTATGCTGCTTTTTGGGGTATTTGAAGAAAAGGACTATAGTGCTCTACTTGTTTTATGTTCGAAGTTTTTTAGTAATTTGATGGAAATTCATAACTTGCTCAGTGTTGTATCGTCGTTCCTTTTTGCACAGTAGTAGCAAGATAAGAAAAGTTATAATATAATCATAACTCATATTGAATGAATGACCTAATGATAAGATGTGTCATATTATATTTAAATGGCAAGTGGGTGTTTCCGTTTTGTTATAATTTTATCCATTCCAACTTTCCAAGACCAGCCTCCAATCAGGAACACATTTGTAAGTAAAGCAAAGCAACACTACGATTCACGGAAACATGAAACAGGTAATTCATTCGCAGATTTTATAGTGTCATTGTAATTATTTAAAAACACGCAGTAATTGGTTGAAAACCTCCCAAATTTATTATTTATGGTATGGCTAATACTTTCGGCTGTTTATTTGTGAAATAAAAATGCAAAATATAAACAGAGGGTGGCCCACATATCAACAAGGTTGATAACAATGACAATGACTTGATGATGATAAATTGAGATAAAACTGAAATCAATTAAAACCACCTTGAATGATTGTACAGTCAACAGTTCAATCCGTGTAATCTATGTACCAATATGAGCAGCGACGTGGTTAGGATTACCCATCAATATTACGAGAATTTTTCATAGTTTCTCAAACAACGCATTTTTCACAGGCACAAAATTCTTTGAAAGTAGGACTTAAATTCCTTAAATGAAAACAAATCGAGCACACTTCTTTATAGCAATTGTACATTTAAAACTACCATAAAACTATGAATATAAAAATCATTAGATATTTAAAATTGGCAACTGCTGAAGTGCTGAAGCTATTTGACATGCTATTAATGCGTGAAGCTCTATGAAGGAGAGTAGCACAGTTGACAGTTTCTTTTCTTTACTCCCTTATTTACGTACTTTGGTAGGTAGTAGTGATGGAATAATAGAATGGATGATTGGATGATGCCAAAATGCCAATACAAACGTTTTAAAAAATTACGAATGTAGATCTATGCCCATAATTATTTAGCACCGTGCCCCAAGTAATTGGCGCGCGTGTTAACTGTTAGATTGCAAAATTACTTTATCTTGTTCGGGATTTTACATGACAAAAGTCTCTTTACATTAACAACATTTAATTAAAAGCAAATACTTGGTTCAGTCAGTGAGTGCAGTCAGTAGGCAATACAGAATGTCAGCACATTACGCAATGTTGTTGTAGTATTAGAATATTTTGTAACGTTCACGTTGTTTAGTTAAACTTGACTTGTGGATTGGATGTGATTGTCATAAAGCGAAGTGGTTCTTGGATTTACTAAAGTGCTCTGGAGTTCTTGACAACTAAAATCGACAATCGAGTGCTGACAGGTCATAGATCACAGAAATGGAAGGTCGTAGACATTTAGCCTTAGTGGAAGGAAGCTCTGGAGATGAATCGGATATGACCCTTTTGTTCAAAGGTAAAGATACACGAAGCATTTATCGAAAGCAAAGTATGGAACCAGTGGGAAATAATGGCAAGTTTAATCTTTTTCGAAAGAATGCTGAGTGATTTGAAACATGTGTGTTCCTTTATTTGGCGCGGTTTAACATTATCATCATCTTGAATACTGTGTATTTCAAGAATTCTTTTTGTAAGTGTCGTCATTTGTTTTATTGATTATTTGCCCTTCCTTTAGGGTCAGCGATTACATCAGACAGGACGTTAGATTCAACATCCCCGATTGTTGATCCGGGTGGAGTACAAAGAGGAGATACATTGCCATGGTATCACTCACCTGCAATTACTACTCATCGCAAATATTCGACGTTACGCAATCCATCCCCACTTCGTCAACAGCAGCGCAAATATAATTCACCTTTACCGAGTTCTCATTCACCGGCCATGCATCCGCCACCACCTCGTCTAAAACCTCAGTCTCAGTCATCGTCGTGTCCACGTCATCCTGACCGGAAGTATTCCCCGTTACCTCTTCATACCGAAACCATGTTTTCACACCTACCCATTCGTCCTCAGTCTTCTGGATCGCCTTCAGGAATGCTTCCTCAGATGATGTTTACACCATCCACAGGTGATGTCGTTGCCATGCCAGATCATCCCCAAACGGGCCAAACGACAGAATCTCCATCGGGAATTTATACGGTGTCTACTAATGTCTCCCCTGGAGGGTACGGTCTCCCAAAGAACTATCATGCAAATGCAACCGAAGATTCGCATAAACTCTCCTCCACGCAACGATCATCAAAAATTCTCTTTACACCCCACGAATCAATTCAATTACTGAGTTTCTGGGCCATTCCAGAAATACAGTGGAGAACAAAGCGTGACAGAGACTTTGACGTTTGGGGCTATTTGTCCAGTTCATTAAAGGGAGTAGGCTACAATCGGTCTCCAACCCAGTGCAAACATCGTATCAATAACCTTGTTGGAAAATATCATCAGATACGCAAGACAAGTGTCGACCCTGATACAGTAAACTTTCCTTATTATGATATCATTGAGGATGTGATGAAGAAAAGACAGGAGATTCGGTCCCAACATCAAACTCTAGGGCTAGATGATGTTCCAGTAAATATTGTTTCGAAAGCAAAAAGTCCATGCAGCGTCAGAAGTAAGTTGGAAGAAGATGAACCTCCACCACCAGAACTAGCTTCTGCTTCCGATGAGGATGAAGTCGCTAGTAATGCCACCGTTGTAGCAAATCAATCACTCAGGTTAGCAACAATCGGAGAATTTGTAATAATATACGATAGTATTATTATTGATTACTAATAAGCTATTTAATTTGTCATTTTTAGTTCCAGTAATTTAAGTGGACATGGGCGTAGTGGTTTAAAGCGCAGCTTTGAAGGAAACATTAAATTGACTGGAAGGCAAGACGAGATTCCATACGGAAACTTAGTTGATGGCTTCCTTCCTGAAGATGATGATCCACCTTCACCTTCACCTCCATCATCAGAACTGTCTTTTGGTTCCGATAAGGGTGAAATTGCTAGTAATGCGTTCGATGAAATATATCAATCTATCAGGTTAGAGGTTGAGGAGCAAGTTGAGGATTTACAATAATATCCAATTTTAAACTACAGTGATTGAGTACTTGGGTTTTGTTGTTTGTCATTTTTAGTTCCAGGAATCCACGCGGACATGAGCGGATTGATAAGGAGCGCAGCAACATTAAATTAACTGCAAGGCAAAAGACTCCATACGAGAAAGGAGTTTATGGTCGCCATCTTGGAAATAGTTTACATGCTCGTCCTGCTTTATCAATCATTCCTATTGTTTCCAGATTCAATCGTAATTGTCACCAAGTAGACCTGATTGATAAGTGCTTGAAAGAACTTGTAGAAATCGAAAAGGATCGCTTCGGCATTCAACAAAGACAATCAGCTCTTGAACGACAAATGATAACTTGTGTGCTACAAACCTTCCAAGCTATTATCCCAGTTCGTCCCAATCAAGATGAGAATATGAACGAGTAAGACAAAGCTGTTGGACGGACAATTTTAGGAAAATGAAGGAAATAAGGAAGACCGTGGTGGAATTTGGAATTTGCTAGAGGAGTATATATAGTTTTAAGTATTGATTATCCTTAGAACTAAAATGTGCAATTTCATGATGATGATACGCTAGAATTTTATTCAATATGTCTGACAGGTTGTATGAAACTAGTAGTTTTTGAACTCTACTGCTTTCCGCCAGGGAATGTAAGAAGCAAAAAACTATAGTTATAGCCGGTAAATAAATTGTTTTGTGATCTGATGTAAAGTTTAAAAAATAATACTTATGGGTTTTATTTTATGTATCTTTTATAATTTTTATCTTTAAAATTACAGTAATTATGAAATTGTAAGTTAGGGATTCAAAAATAACAATAAATGTCTAATTAATTGACGAAACTATTTTGAGTTAGTAGGGTTACTTACATACATATGGTAGCATCACGTTTGGGAGAAATATTTTTTAGCTTTTTTTCTTTGTGTACCATTAAAAAATTAGAAATAATTTCATAATTCATTTTTAATTACATGTCAGTTATAGTATATCATCGTCCATAAGATATAACTTTTACATAATACTTTTAACTGTAGCAATTAATCCTACTTATCTCACTGTAGGGCGCCTTCATTTCACTCTAGAAAAGCCCCTAAATCTTATATTATTTATACGGGGAAAAGCTATATCTGGGGCTCCAATTTGCTACAGGTGTTACCGCAGCTGTTTTTGCAGCATTTTTCGTCGACATTACACTGACAATCTGAAACGCAATTGTCATAGCACCAGATACATTGGTAGTCATTCGGTTTTGGACACAATCCTGGTCGGGTAGAAACTATTTCATTTCCACAGGTTTGAACCAAATCTGTTGCATTTTTACAAGATGATCCACAGTTTTGCTGGAAACAGCACTTTTCCTTTTGAGGACAGTCACAATCCGACGTGCACAGGTCCTGGTAAACGTAACAAGATAATTGGGGATCTGATGGAGGACAATTTCCCGGTTTGCTGATGTCAACCCCTTTTTAAATGAACATAAAGAAAACATTAGTTACTAACAGCCGCCCATAGCTATAGAATTATTTCTGCATAGTCTTTTGTAAAATATCAATCAAAATTTGCATCACATTACCCCCATAGTTCCGGCCGGAGTCACCCATGACAAAAATAGATAAGAGAGATGCTATCAGTGCCACAGTCAGCACAGGAAGTGTTACTTGTTTAGAGTTCATTTAAAAAAATACTTTTAATTGCTTAATTGTTAGTCAGGAATATTACTGTAAGTTTTAAGCGCTAAAACCGTATGATAGTCTACTTGAAACTTATAAAAATTAATATGAATTCGGGACTCTTCTATAGACTTCAACTCGACACTGTAGCAAGTTTAAATTAAAGTATTACTTCCTAACATCCCAGGCAAGACAAAAATGAAGTTAAATCCTACATTAACACTACCCCCATCTCCACCCATGCCAGAACACTTTACATATACCTATGTATATATCGATGTATCCTTCCTTTCTCTGTGAAATTAATAGAGTTAAAAAGAATTCTTGAAGGTACTGATACTGAAAACATAGTATCATAATGCAGCCCTTAAAAAGTGAATGTACCAAAAATAGGCACCCATATGAATGTCATTTTAAAAAGACTCACACGCAACTCAAACTCAAGTAATATTCTTCTCAGGGAAAAAGGGTTATTGGATAAACTGAGTGAGAAGCCTATGAAGCATTATCATTCATCGAACACTCAATAATACTTTACATATATATGTGGTTCTTAAACATTATTTTGTTAAAAATGCACAAAATATTTTGGACTTAGGTATGTATAAATTTATAGTTTGTAGTTAGGTATCTAAATACAAACAGTCGATATGAATGTCACTACACAATTTTCAAAGACAAAAGAGTAGCTGTTACATACATGAACAAGGCTATTGTAAATAATGTTTTATGTACATGAAAACATATATTAAACTTTCATGTCTAGGTCGATATTTGTCAAGGAATAAAGCTGACCAACACGTGTACGTTTTACTTTTTTAACCCACTCCTAAGAATCTCAAAATAAATACATAATCCCAACGCAATTTCCATACAATTGTGTTTTTAAATTTTTTAGAACATTTTGTTGCATTTAATGCATATTGCAAGTAGGTATAGTATACATAGATAACATTAATAAAATGCACCGGATTCTGGAAAGATGCATGAATGAAAATTTGTGGTTTGGGGAATGGATATAATAAGTACGAGTACAAAAAAACTAATTTAACTAATACAAAGATGTGATACATGTTTTGCAAAAAAATGAAGGAATGCAATTTTTTAAACCAAAAAAGCAGTAAGCGTTTGGGTTAATCTTCTTGGGGAAGGGAAAATAAAAACCGCATTTGTAAGCAACGAATTCTAAATAAATTTAAGACTACGCAGTGATGTTGCAAGTTATAAATTAATGATATTTTTTAGCTTATGATGCTTAAAATCTATACCCTAACCGTATTATATTATCGTACGTGTAAATGCACAAGGCTGAGGAATCTCACGAAAAAGGTATTTTTCCGTGGGTAAAAGAGCATGAGCATGCATTTCTGTTGTATGTAATCATGATAAAAAAATATATGATGAAGAAGAAGGATAGTAATTTCTTAACGTACTCAATTTCCATAGCTGCCACAGAATGCCCACGCACCATACACACGTGTATATTATGTATGTATTTTTTAACTTTACAGAAAATTGTATGCTAAGCTCTTAATTCAAAATAAGCAAAAAGTGCTTCCTTTTCAACACATGTAGTCAATATTCGTTGTCACTTTCATTCAAGATTAATCGATACATCGATATCATATCCATAAAATTATATTATTCCATTTCCCTTAAGTTACGATCATTATAAATTAAATTTGTATTCAAGTAGCGCTAAAATCAAAATCCGTCAAGTCCCGAAAATTGTTGGGTTTAAACTTAAAGTGGTTAAAACTACTGTGGCCAAACAAATAATGAAGCGAAAGGGGATCAAAAACTACATTCACAACTGTGGAGTATTGAATCTACGATTATCAGTGATTTCATTCATTTTTATGATGAGTTTGACTTGTGCATTTGCCTCACACTTGTATCCCGAATTAAGTGTAAGCATATTTATGCTATAAAGTACCCAGTTTTCCGCTTGATAATGTGAAGTTATCATTCATCAGTTAATTGTTTGCACTTTTTATTCACTTTATTTAATAGGAAACTCTGAAGGAGAATGACAAGATCACTGCGCGAGAAGATGGAGACACAGAAAAATCAGGAAATCAGCGTTTAGTACCCCTACCGCACGTTCTTTGCACTGGTTTTAGTACTTCCGGTTCGTTTAGGAGATGTTTTCCTGTTGGGTGCATATGTACGGACGGAGCTGGAATATGCAACCTGAAAAACAGTAAGTATACGTTACCCTAAGATTTTAAGCTTATCATGAACAAACTTTTAAACTGGAAATTAATGCTAATTTACTATACTTAAATACGATTTTTTGTTTTTTTTAGAGTGCGTTCAAACTTCTTTGACTTCTAATTGGAATAACCCTTAAAAATAATAAAAACTGTAACAATCCCTTTTCTAACTATGCAGTCTTAAAAATGTAATTATTTATCAATCGGGTATAGCTATATAGTGTGTAAATTACATTTTAGAGAACTTAATTTTAGAATGTATCGAGATGCCCCGATAATTGCTGTAATGATAAATAATTTGAGTTGGTGGGACTAGAAGACATAAGACAGGGTTATTATAGCTTCTCGAAACCTCTCAGCAGCTTCATCATTTTGACTTTATAAATTGTTTAATATTGTTATACTGTATGAAATAATACTTAAAGTTCTGTAAAATGTTATTACTACAAACGAAAAACAGTTATCAAGCTTTCAATGTACAGCAGCTTATACGACTTTCACCTGATTAAGGAATAATAAGAAAGACAAGAGATCAATAATTGAAACATTTGTGTTTTCCCCTTTTACCTGTTGACTTTTCTCACAACTTATTCAGAGGCCTATGTGTATGCTATTGACGATACATCGGTTTTTTACATTATTAAAAAATGTTTGAAACTCATTTGTTATCATTTGGCTGGACTATTCATGAAACAGTCATCGATTATTTTATAGTGTGATGTACACACAAGTTAAAATCAGTAGCTTTGAGCATTGGAATCACTGTATGGGTTTATCTTATAGACCAAAAATGTAAACAAAAATTAAAGAGTTGAATATTCTTACAAAACACAGAATTGCTAGTTTGCTTTTGAAAAAGATTTCATAGAGGATACAAAATACCAAGTTTTCAGTAATTTTCCCATGTTTTTGTATTTTGCGATTGACAGTGAACCACATGAAACGTGGTTTCTAGAAGTCCCCTTTGAGTTCAATGGCATGTGCATGAGTAATGAATGAACA
>JAQIWO010000649.1:0-13089 GCA_034695405.1 Entomobrya muscorum | reverse complement strand
AAAAAACAAATGAACAGCCGGTTTAAACGACTCCTCGAGATCATAATAATATGCATTTTGAATGCGCAGTTTTTGCAAAATGTCGCGGTTTTTGCGGTCATATCACATATTCATGCTATTACCCTTGTTTACTGAAAGTAAATCATACCACGTATAATAATAATGACTGACAGACGCCTCCATTTTGACAAGATAGTTGGGCATCACAATGCAGATGGCTGGAAATAATTTGTACGTAGGAGCATAATTGATGATTTGACCGACTTTTCAAAGTTTATTTCTCTGCCAGCAAAACGTAAGCAGGAAGTTGGCTAGGAAAGTCATGAAAAATTGATCTACTGGACGGAAACGTTCCCGGGGAAAATCACAAGAGAAGAAAATAGGTTGAAGTATGAAGTAGATTTTCAATCAAAAATTGTAATTCTGTACATTCCACCAACTTAGCTAATCTCATCTATAATCTGGTTTAATTTCAGATTCTAATGCTTTTTTTTATTAGGGCTCATCTACTACCCACTACCCTACGGACTTCTTGTGAAAGGAGATACATTTGAGAGAGCAATTTAGCAATAAGCTTATAGACTGCCAGAAGGAATATGAAGCAAACCGCAATCTCGAGACTGGAGATATAAAGCATTATCCGGTTCATCTTTTCATCATCGCTAAATATTTATGAGCATGCCAGAAAATCATTTCTACATTCACTTGCATAACCAGTGCCAATGAACGAATGAGGAATTCACATTTCCAGGAATATTGTATAGATTTTGGGAATCTCATTCCCGATTTTAATTTACATACCTCTCAAATATCACCCTATTTTCATACGAGTATGAGACCCTGAGACGGGTCCATGAGAAGCTGTTTCTATCAACTATTATTTTGCTAATTTTCAATATTTACGTTTTCATCATTCAGATTTCCATTTGATGCTGACAATTTAATTCCTTTCTCCAATCCATCTTCAACTTACTCCTCTATCTTTGCTCCGAGCCGGGTGTTCACCTTTCAATGTACAATATATGCGTCTCTCGATGCTTAATACAAACAAGATTGATTGGTTGTTAAAGTAAATATTTCCCTACATGAATTTTATGCTATGAAGAATGAAATGTAAGTAAACTCAAACTAACTCACAGATAAATCGTTGAATACGTTCGTTTATTATTATTATTACTATTTTGATCATAAATAACAAATCAAACATTTCACATCATAACAAAAGGCGGCAGTCTTACATATGAGAACGTTCGTAATACTATTTAAAACACAAATATATATCTCAATAATATATATTCTCGGTTCAAACTACCTGACTTTTTTCCTAGTGTAATTAGTCAGTGTAGCTCAGGGAAAATCAGCATTTTAAAACTTGAAAAATAAAGTCTTCTAAAAAACAATTTCACAATTTTACAGTGAGTAAAAAGCAGCAAATAAAATGGCGGATCAAAAACAAACCAAACAAAAAGTATTACATTATTTCGTATCAGTTTCATGATTATGATTCATATCTGAGCTTTATATTATTGTGTATCGCAACTTTAACAAAAAAAATTATAAGGCACAAGAACATTATTATTTAAAAAAAAGTTTTTTTGAGATACATAAATAGGAATCACAGCGGTATCATTTTTTTATAGCTTCACCCGAAAAGGATCCATCAGATCATCATTACAATTATTATTTCAAGGTTAACTGTCAGGAGAGCACATAATATTTTATCAAGGGAGATATGTTTTCAGTTAAATATTCTCTGCATTGTAACAATAACAAGCAATGTTTTACTGGGAACTCCAAACTAACCTATTTAAATGCACAGTGTTGTGATGAGTCCTGGAAGTTTCAGTTTGATCAGAGTAGTAAAGCTTTCATTAGGATTATTAACACTTAAAAAATAATTAAATATTTACACTAAAAAAACACTCACGCTTACACGCTTAATTTATAGCGAACATACATATAAAAATAATATCACAATTGGTTGACAAGGCACAAGGGTTCGTCCAAAAAAGGATTCCAAATGGCAAATAAATCCCGATAAACGGACGGAGTAAAAGTTTTCTTCTTCTTCTTCAAAACGATATTTAAATATAACTTGTACATATTTCAGAACGATCGAAAGGCGAGAATAAATACTACTACTGCTACTAGATGATTGAGAAGATGTGCTACGTGACATCAGCAGTACTGCTACGTTTTCGATTGTGCTTCCGAGCTTTGTAATGCTCTTTGGGAAATATTTTGCTGTCTTTGGATTTATCCTCGTCAGCTTCAAGGTCTTCACTACTGCAGGACATGTACTGTCCTCTTCTCAAGCTTCCGTTCCCATTCACGTTATGAGAATGCTTCTGTCGTTTTAAGCTGTTGTTTCTTGAATTTGACTCGGGCCCTTTTTTGATGACATTTAAAGTCTTCATTTCTGTACATGAGTTTCCCTCCAACGATGAGTTTTTAAAGGAGGATAAGTCACAAGTGGAGGAATTAAGGAGGGAGGGGGAAATGGGACGGTTGTTATTATGACGCTCGACGAATGAAGTTTCCTGTTGTGAGTAGCAAAAATGGGATTTTTTTAAAATTAAAAACTGATTTCCATTATATATAAATCTGTATTTATTGGAAGCACGCATTTAATGTTTTTTGCAAACCTTCTCGTCAAGCTGTGAAGTAATCGTGGGAATGTAGCCACTGAGCCCGTGAATGTGTCCATTCATGCCAGCGTGTCCATTCGCTATACTTTTATTTTCTAAGTCTAATTGTACATCACAGGGATACTTTGCCTCATCATCTGCAAGGGAAACAGAATTTAATGATTAGTACAAACTTTAATGATTTATTAAGAAAAACAATACAAAAACGTATCTTTAACCGAGGGTACATACCTCTTTTCTGTTTGCAACGGTAACAAATAGCACACGCCAAACAAATAAAAACCCAGAAACCCACAAATAAACAACCCATCAGTAAATACAAACGCTGATTTGCTGGAGGAGGCTCGTCTTCAGGTATTGTGATCTCTTCGTCCCGGTTTCTTCTATTTTCGTAGTCTGGCATTTCTGTCGTTGCAGTTCCTACAATTGAAAAGCATCATGATAATCAATCACTTTATTACACACTTCATTAACTACAGACATTAAACGAGCCTCATGAAATTGCAAAATAAACTGACCTGTTGTTTTCGCAGCAATGATTGAACTAAAATTGGACGCTCCAGCACGATTAAACGATTGTATTTTAATGTCATACGCAGTTCCAATTTTCAAATGATCGATATAATGAGATTCTGTCTCTGCCCCCAAAACTGCCACTTTCGTGTATTCACCAGCATTGGTGGCTTCTCGGTAGTAGATAAAGTATCCATCCAGTCCACTATCTTCCTTTTTCATTACCTAGTAAGCACAGAGAAACAAAGCATGTTTAAATGAACATCCCATTGCATTGAGAACGTTGCAATTAAAAAAAATTCACAAAAGTATCGTACCTTCCACCGCAACAAAATTGCGGATGTATTATGAGGGACTGCATTTGTAATGATTGGAGCATACATCGGCCTCCTCATCGTTGCATCTTTTTGCAGTACAAATTTTTCCGAGTTGGGTCCCACTTTATTATCATTATTTGAGTAGACAGCAGCTATGCGAAACCTGGATAGCAATTAAGATTATTATAAATGCAACTGGTTGTTGAATGAAATCTCATTTTTAGACTCTCTCTTGATTGAATATTACTGACCTGTAAGCATGTCCAACTCGCAAGTCCCTGACCTCATAACTTTGTACATGAGGAGGAATATCATCGTCAATAGTCATCCACCTCGAAGTCTTCCGCGTCAACTCCTTATACTGAATCTTAAAAAACTGTATTGGATATCCACTATTTGGAGGAACTTCCCAGCGAATCATGACCGACTCATCCGACAATCTGTTGATTGTAGGCTTTGATGGAGGAGTCATATCTGTCCATAAAGGAATCACAAAAATGAGATTTTGATCTTTAGCTGCTGCACTTGTTTAAGTTTTCCGTAATGACGAGGCGTTTATGTCTTTTTTCCAGCTTACCTTGCCCTTTGTGTTTCCGCCTCTGTCCTTTATTGTGCTTTCTCATATGAAACTTGTTGTTTTTATGATGATGAACGCTGGCATATCCATGATTCTCTTGATCTGTCACCGGTGGCAAGACACTCGTTACAGGTGGCTTTATAACTATAAACACCACATACAAAAACATTATACATTTAAGTAACGTAAATCATTAAAACTGAATATACGAGCAATAAAAAAGACGGAACACCAGCCGCACTAACCTGTGCCATCATTCGCCATTGCCGTGATTTGCTTCGGCATCACTTTCAACTCCGCAGGACTCGTTACCGTCCCCATCGGATTGGTCGTAAAGCATTGGAATAAACCAGCATGTCTTTTCTCCACTTTGGATATTCTCAGTCCCCAGTCTGTCAGAAAAAAATAATGATAATAAATGACAATAAATATTTTTAAATCTTTTGCATCTTAAAAAAATGTCAGGTTCCAGAACAATAAAGCCTTATATGAGGCGTGCGTCTCGAATTCTCAAAAAAATAAATTTTTTTCTACGTGTAAAAGACTTAACGTTATTTCAATTTTCTCATAGGGAAACCATTCAAGAAAAATCTCATTGAGAAGACGATACACGCGAAAAAAATTGCACATTGTTGGTCCACTAACCGGTTATTTGAACGTTCCCATCATCCACCACATTTTGTCCATTAAACACCCAGTACACTCTCGGCTTGGGAAGACCCTCTGAAGCACAGTCAATAATGGCTTCTCCGCCTTCTTCCACAATTAGACTCATCGGCTCCTTTGTGATATTCGGCATACCTATACAAGGAGATTGAACATTTTATTAAGAACGTTTTTAATTGCTAAACCAATATGCTGTATACGATTCGATTCAAATCTTTTTAGAAAAGCTATTACATGCAACACAATGTTTTTCTCTTTCAAAGTGCAAGTAATGGGCTCTTTTTTAAGTTTGCAAAAAATGATGTCATCATTATTATTATTATATTTGCATAGGTATTCATTCACTCACTATTCAATACAATAGTTGACAGGGTAGTAATTGCTTCTCCAACTCCGTTGTACGCCTCGCAAATATATTCACCCTCTTGTGAGATCCCGACATTGAACAAATGCAGAGTTCCTTTGTTCGCCTGGTAGTTTGTCATTGTGGGTGCACGTAGCTTCCTCCATGTCGTATACGGAGGTGGGTTGCCGATCGCCACGCATTCGAGCGTTACGTTCCCATCTTTTAAAAAAATCATTAAAAATATATTTACTTTTAGTATCGTATTTAACAACGGCTTCTCTTTCAGAATCCGTTTCACGGATATGCTCTTTTTAAATTCGAAATTACATAATGGGTTTATGTAAATGGGAAAATGTTAGAATTGCAAGACTTCATGCTGACTGGCAAGCGTTCATCTGTACAATTTTTTTAATGTTCATGCAAATAATAATTGCTTTTTTCTACTGTAAAATGGATTTAAAGTTATTAATGTTGAGAGTAAAAATAATGTGGTAGTATAGCTAATAGCTAGCTACCTTGAGGAATTATGTAGTATGGCTTGGGCTTCACTAAAAACTCGGGAGCTTTTCTCGCCCCCATCGACTTGGGCAAGACAACTAGACGGGTGACCCAATCCGCCACGTACGTGTCCGTTGTTATGTGGTTCGTTACGGCACACCAGTAACTTCCAGCATCGGCGTAGGTAACATTATACAGATGGAGTACCCCGGAGTCCATCAGCATGCTATTTCCTGTTGATTTTATCAAAAAAATATATAGAAAGGATGGCTCATAATAGTTGTATGTGAACATTCACAATGATTATTAATTAATTTGTTCTTAATTAAGTCAGAAGTAAACAAGTACCTAATAAGTACATGCATTATACCTATAACACTATACATTGTAGAAGAAAAGAAACCATGTATAAATATATTATGTAGCTTTCCACTTTGAATTCCTGAAGTCGCCATAATGAACGTCATGAATTATGAGGAAAGGAAACAGTACAATAGTTATAAAATGTAGAGAACCACGAGTTGTTTGAAAAGCAGCGAAAAAAAAGTATTTCAATCAAACAAGCGTAAAAAGAGCTAAAAATCCCAGAAAATTTTACAAGCCTTACTTTTTTCAAATATCGAAAATTGAAATCATAATAGATTTACAACTATCTTTCTATCTTTAATTTCGCAGCAACCACGTGAAGACTGCTGTTTGTAATATAAATTAGATATCATAAAATGTCAAGAAATGAAAAGAAAAAAAGTAGTTTCTACTTGCTCTTTTCTCCATCTTAAATGCAGCATACAAGAGAGTTAAATTGTACAGAGATTTCTACCAGAGATTACTAAAATTACCCGCATACTTATTTAAAGGTTTTTATATGGAATTTGCAATATAAGTTGCTTTTCAGTGTTGGTTATTGACTACAAATCTGGTGAACAACACATGGATTACATTGTATTAAATGGGAAACTCACTCCAATACAATACCAGTGTTTCAACGTTTTCTGAGATTTTTCAGAGCATTGATAACAGGAAAGAACTAGATAACTAAGCAAAACTATATTTTTTTTACAAGATAACGTCATAATAAGTTACTGGTAAAACGAAGTACCGACATTTTTACAAGATCTGAAAAGCAGATTTTAAAATATGACAAGAAGTTGATGAGAAGAGAGGCAATAGAACTCGGGGCTACATTGTATATAATATTTTGTAAAGTAGTTTTTAACACCATAAGTGCATGGAAATTTTTAAATACAGGATATGAGCTTGCTATAAAATTAGTCAATATATATTTAAACCAATTTATTTATAACCTTCTAAATATTTAAATTCTAGTAAAGCAGTTCGGAATTCCGACAGGATTTAATTTAGGATTTGTGATTTAAAGTTAAAATGCGTATTTCTCAAGGTCTTTAAAACTCCATAAAATTTATGTCGCTTTCGTCTTCACTGTTCCAGAAATCCTTTTTAGTAGTTTATCTATGCAATTATATGAGAAAGTGGTTTTTACATGCCCACCTACCTATATTACTATATGTACTAAAATGGCTTCTTCCTATTTATGGTTCACCTAATTACCAAACTTATTTACAAGCTCTTCTAACCGTGTTTAGTCATATAACACGAGTTAATTCTGTTATAGTAATGAACTTACTTATGGTTAATTTTTAAGCAATATGTTTTAAAGTAAATGTGAGCCTTTGCTTCTTTAAAACGCTTATCTTTACCTGTTTCTGGTTCGATGGATCTCCCATCTTTATAAAACTGTATAACAGGTGGTGGATTACTATATGGTGCATCACATGAGATCGCCACCGTGTTCCCCTCCACAACCTCCAAAGTTTTGTTAGAATGCTGCTGAAATGGATCTAGTTGGGCGATAGTCAATTGCGCTGGAAGGGATGTCAGTGCTTCCGCTCCAAATTCCGCCACACACTGTGAAATGATTTTTTTTAAATAGCAAAGTTATAATTAAGTCTACAACATGCAATCCTCAATGCCTATATCATTAATCAATCTTTAACCCACACTCATATTATTTTACCCCTTCAATGCTTTGAATTTTTTTATTTACCTGGTAATCTCCAACCTGCTGCATATATCTTTCCCGGTTTTTGCTCACTTTCACAGAAAGGAGTGTCCCCGAGACGCGAATATCCGATTCGTTCGCTGGATGCAGAAACCGTCCATTCAGCTTCCATCGAACCTATAAAAAAATAGTTTACAAAAACATAAATTAAAAACATTTACCATCAATTCCTCTACAGCTCTGCCCACAATTAAGAGAAAAAAATAGTTCGAGAGTCAGGTACTACTTTTCTAACGACTTATCTCGTCACAACACGCACACATATTTCTTTCTTAAATTGACGGCTCCCAAAAAGATATGAAGTTAAACAAGCACAATTTTTTCCTTGTAGTTAAATGCAATAAGATAGTTTTTGATGGTCAGCTAATAATAAAAATATCTGTATATTTTTTTAAATACAACAAGCTGTTCAGAAAAAAAACTAGTCAAAACCCTTTCAACTTTTTTAAAAACATCAATTAACATGTCTGTCACGAAATGGTCAAATTCATGTCGCGTCGGATCAAAATCAAATACAGGTAACTTTTTTAAAGCATTATTTATGCACTTGTTGACTACATAATACATGATGTGTGCATATTAAAATTAGCGTGAACGGAATACACTTGAAACCAAATATTTTAATTTCATCCATTTTTATTCCACTTTGAAAAATTCAATTCATCTTCGAGTTTAACAAGAGTTTGTACTTTTCATTTTTTGCTAAATTGTCCATCTTCATAATAAGCAGTTATATCGATCACTATAAAACAAAAACCTTTAGGAGATATGAAACTGATTGTGATTTTGTGATTACATTATTACGGTTTACACACACATACAGACAATCAAATCATTTATCTAAAATACTATTAATGTGCTACACAACAAACGGCCACTCTCTAGAAGAGGCTGTCGAAATACCTGACGATTTTCTTATAATAATGCTACCGTGAAAAAAAGTGAAAGAATCCAGTCCATCATTGTAATCAACGCCGAAAAAATCTACAATCAGCCACTTGGCATGAATCGCATGTCGCGCTTCTTGTGTGAATCTAGTCTAGTTCAACCCGTCCAACCACAATGAAGACATTTGCAAGGTCATGAAAATAAAATACTTTGAAAGTTATTTTTCATCTTGAAATAATAAAAAACACTAACTTTGTGTAGATAAATAGTGGATTGGATTGGATCCGTTTTGATCGATTAATCAAAAAGCAACTTTGGAATGCAATAAAAATGTTTGAGGAAAGAATGCGCGTTGCATGCAATCCGATGTTACTACTACTACTGCATTTATTACTATTATTAAAAAACATTTTCCGTCTAATGCTTCGTCTCTTTCTCTCTCTCGTTCTTATTTATTTATTGATATGTCAAACATATAAACTGGTGACTAGGTCCTTAGACATTAGATGATGATAAGATAGCAGGTAAAAAACGACAGGAAAAAATACGAAGAATCTGTCGGCTGAAATAACCTTCTAATTTATATTTGCTCAGTGCTGGATCATCATTCTCAATCCAATCCACCTCTATTTCTAGTCATCAAACAAAAACATAATTCCGATTTAGATTAAAACATTTTTGGTAGTAAACGGGTATCATGATATTTTTTCTGGCTGGCAAATGGAAATGAACATATCTAGAAAATATATAAGCAGACAGTCAGGTATCAGGTAATAAGTATATACATAGGAAATAAAATAGCCTGTGATTATTCTTCTTTTTTTAAAAAGAATTCCCGAAAAACTGCACTTATTTTTTTCGGCTTCTCACTTTCGACTGATTAAAAGTAGATTAGCATATCGCCTATTTCACTCACACGAAAACGAGAAAACTGCATCTGGTTGGTGCATAATTATTTTGTGAGCAATTATTTGCGGCTAGAGATCGATAAAACTCGCTGGGTTAGCTTAACCAGAGAGATATAAAAGCATTTTCTCATTTCCATCATCTCATCATCATCATCATCATATCATCTTTTCATACGAAAAGTGCAAGAAAAACAGTAGCAACATTTGGCTATACTTTTTTTAAACGAATCTTTTCCTTCGTGCTTCTGTTCTGTGAGTATATTTGCATGCTTGAGTTCCCCTCTGGAACAATTTCTTTAATGCAGTAATTATCCTTAAAACATATACTTGTTTTACAGAAAAGCAGAGAAGTTTCACGGGTTCAACTATTTCTTTTTAGCCAGGCAGAGGTACAAAAATTATGGTTATCGAAATAAACCAGAATATATTAACGAGTAACGAGAGAGGCTATTTCATACGTATTTATATTCTCCTTTTCTCTGCTCCTTTATTATGATTAATTACTAGTTTATACCTCTGTGGATCATAATTACATCACATTTAGAATCGCTCCAAGAGCTACCGAAGGAGAAATATAAAAAAAAACAATCATGTAACCTGATTTAAACGATATACAATGAAGTGAGTTTTCTCGCGATTGCAATAATAATTTGCAGTGGCTAATATACCTACGCACATTACATACCTATACAACAGCTTATGACACGAATACTTCAAGACTTATTTTTTCCAGACTTTCTATTCAACTTAGGATGATTTCGATTAAACATCCATATTATTACGCATATAATTTACATAGGCAGGGGCCGAGAGGCCCATGCTAAAATTCATATAAAATCTAGTAAACTTTTTTTTTAAATATAAAATCATTTGTTTCAACAGATATTATCTTCTCTCTTTCTCCAATAAAATAGATCAGATCATGTTTTTTATAACACAATCGTTGATTTACGGCGTGGTCAAATTTTCACAGAGTATAATTTTTAGTGTGTCGCAAATTCATTTTCTTCTTGTTGCATAACATAAACATAACCATTGAAAAAAACACAGATTGCATAATAGTAATATTACCTCTTTACTAGCGAACAGGCATAGCAGAGTGCAAGAATAGTGTATAAAAACTTATTGAATTTTTGAATTACAAACCTGTTCCGCGGGTATGTTAGTTTCGCACTGGAAAGAAACTCGATCCCCAGGCGGTGCAACAATACTTTGTGGACTCCGTGTGAAATATTTTCCAATATCAGCTGAAACAAAAAAAAAAGATAAAAACTCGATAAGTTTTATGTGTAAAAGTCATTGTTTTCCACATGATGCTGCAGAGAACGATATCGCGAAAGATACAATATAAAATATTATTATGATATTTAGAGAGAATAGCACCATCATCATCAGCAGCAGAGTTTCTAAAGCTAAACAAAAGCGTGCAATTAAAACAGGCTCAATATTTTTTTTGCAGGTAGCATACATGCAAGCTTATTAATGTTATAGGTATAGATACCTACCCATGTACATACAGAGGCAAATTATACATAAGATACACCCAGAGAATAATATTATGGTCAGCAGAAGCTCCTATACTACTAACTGCACACCTCCTAGTATAATGATTACACTTTTGGGCTTACACTCTTGTCAGTTCTATGTCCACCTGGTCGGCGAATATACAGACCACCATGAATTGCAACCGATAACTCAAAAAAAAACTTTATACATGACCAGAGTTACTAGTTAATATTTTATACTTGGTAGCTGCATAACATAATGGACAGTATGTATGCGATGCGGGCATTGTTGCAATTGTGTAAGTGATATGTTACATGTTATACCAGTTTTACATGTTCTTATTATGACGATAGGAACATATATTATGGATGATGATGATGCTGATGATGCCAGTCCGCTGACTGCGGGATGAAATCCGCTGTAATGAGGGCGACCTTATTAAGCGAAAACGTTTCAAGGAGCTTGAGACCGAGTGAATGTTCCTTTTCCTTTAGAAATTTTCCCTTTATCCCAAGCGTATTGTTATGAGCATGAGCACTCACTCTTCCTATTCCATTGAGTTTTATATATCGAATTATTGTATGGAAGCAAGCGAAAGTAATGATCTGATCGACATCATTCATCAAAAGTGTTGTAGAGCTTCATGTAAAATCATATGGGATTATGGGAGGAAGGAATAATTTCATCAAATCTGTCAGCTCCATAACTTGTAAAACTCATTTTTCTCTCACATAAGAAGAAAACGACAAGCCATTGACGTAACCAGAGATGGACAATGTATCACTGAAGAAAAATTTATTTGAATTCACACATGATCTGAACAAGACTTGTCTACAACAGAAGTTCATTAAAGCACTAGTGAAATATTTTATGTTAATGAGCTCATTTGTATGACTTCCTGTACAGTTCTCCCACAAGTTGTTTTCATGGTGTGTGTACAAGTACAAGTACAAGTCATAATATTATGTACACCAAGTATGAATAAAGGGTGTATATAAAATATTTGGGATATGCATAATAATTTAAAATTCTTAAGAGGGACGATGAATGGATCACGATTTCACTAGGTTTACACTGCTTCTCTAAAAAAATTTGGAAAAAGGGGCAGAATGACGCATATTTTTAAACGTGAGAAAAGAGTGAAAGATGATTCTATATGGTATGTGCGTGCATGTGTTGTAAAAAAATCAAAGCATGGTATCACATCTTCATCATCAGAACAACAGGATACATATAACGCCATTGTAACCAGAGATGTTTCAAAAATGTAAAGGAAACTCAAAGGTGCTGACTTTTAATTTAAAACTTATCCTGGATAAGAAGACATGGAAAAAACCCTAAACTTGTAGTTAACACGTTGTACACGTTTTACCAAAAGTGTTAAAAGGGTTGTGATATGTTGGATTTCGATTGTCGATGGCGAATGCATTAGATTGCCTTGAAGAAGTTGCATATAGGTTGACTTCAAATCAAAATGAGTGTATTAAGGAATTCCATTTTATATACAGTCGATTTTTCTCTCTTCTAACTCGTGACATTACGAAGTATTTTTTGAGTGGATTGTAAAAGCAAGTGCGTCGGAAGAGACGTAACTAAAAGCAAAAGAACAGTTAGCTATGAAATCTCATAAGAAAACACATTAAGACACTCAAAACCCAAACAAATCATTAAAAGGTTCTCAGCTCCGAGCGAGCATGCAAAAAGTGAAAGGTCAAAACCTTTTCATCACTTTGGACCATATAACCTTTTCCCTGACAGTGCCATCATAATATATACTTATCTTATGAATTATAAATATAACTCGATATGAGTTATTATGACAAAAAACTATTATATTGTTGACTCAACAAAAGTCAGAGATGATAAGCAGGAGTGCGATTCGATTCAGACACAAAAGTTGCATTTGGCTACACACGCAGACATCGGTTCAGCTCTTGTTTCTTCAAATGAGTGGCAAAAGCGAGTAACAGTATTTTAAAATGCACTATAAATATTGCTGGTCCACTCTTTGGCCCACACAGAGCATCAACAATAATCTTTTCGTAGTAAATCCTAGTGGCAATATGAACCATTGAACTCACAACTCACAGAACACACGACGACGACATCTCATTCATTCGCTCAATTGAACTTGATTACATG